>LQRL01012122.1:0-13897 GCA_001703475.1 Hydroides elegans | reverse complement strand
GCTGTTTCCGTAATCGAGGTGGGACATGACCATTGATTGAATGAGGGTCTGAGTAACCTTGGTCGATATATATCTACGGATGGATGCTATTTCTTTAAGCTTACCGTAGCATTTGCGAGTGGTTTGGCTAACATGCTCGTTCATCTTTAATTCGCAGTCAAAGATCACGCCTAGGTTTCGCACTGACTTTCGAGCATGTATTGTTTCATTACCTATTTCTATCGAGCTGAATGTCATTTTCGATAATTGTTGTTTAGTGCCAATGATGATAAATTCAGTTTTTTCCGAGTTCAATTTTAGCCGATTTAAGGTCATCCAAGATGAGATGGATGTGACACACTTTTCTATTTGCTCTTTGGCGTTCGATTGCGATAGAGCCGAGTTTGGATCTAGGGCCGCGTGTAGTTGAGTGTCGTCTGCGAACATATGATAAAGAACGCACAACAGACGTATTAGCATTCCCAGGGGTCCGGTGTATTTTGTATAGCCCCAGGGACCCGTCCCCGACCCCTGGGGCATACCTGTGGAAAGGGCCTTGGGCGAAGACGATTTTCCATTGACCGTAACAGTCTGATTGCGATTTTCAAAATAACTAGCAAACCACTGTAGCGCCATATCCGAAATACCATAATCCGACTCAAGTCGCTTCAGAAATCGGTCGTGCGGCACGGTATCGAACGCCGCCGATAGGTCGAGAAGGGTTAAGAGTGTAACCTGTTGATTATCCATATTCGTTAGAATTGTATTGGCAACCTGGAGAAGGGCAGTTTCACAGCTGTGATAATTTCTGTACGCCGACTGATAGGGTTCGTCAAGACTGTTTTCGGAACAGTACGTCGACACCTTGTCAATAACGATGCGTTCAATAACCTTAGACACAAAAGGCAGGTTTGATATCGGTCGGAAATTTTTAAATTCCGCTATTTTAGGCTTTTTTGGGACCGGCGATACGAGCGCATTTTTGAAACGTTTCGGCATATGTCCTAATGTAAGACACCTATTAACAGTTTCTGTGAGGATAGGTAAGACGATTTCTATACATTCCTTTAATAAAAAGGTCGGGATCGGATCGAGCTGACAGCTTTTTGTAGGCGAGTTCATTATATATTTACGAAGCTCTTCCTGTGTGATGGGTGAGAATGTTTGGAACTTACATTTAAGTTGATCGGAAGGTAGATCAATCTCTGGTGGGTCCGTTTCCTCGGTAAACTGCTCGTTGATGCTATACCTAGCATGAAGGGACTTCTCAATAAATTAGTCTTAAAATCCACTAATTAAAACAGCGCTAAATTGAAATACGAGTCATTTCAGATACTATATTGCCATAGCAACCATCACTGCAAGGCGGCACAGGCTTATCGAAATCGCTTAATCATCACATCGCGTATACATATCTGCTATCGATATTCAAAAACTCAAGTCTCTAAAGCGCTCCATCCCCATCCCACACAAGGCTAAATTCCAGGAAAATAACGTCACTCAGTTAACATAGAAATGCGACTATACGATAAGACATCTTACTTTGCAAGCGAAAAGCACACATGCTAAACACAAGCTATAATAAACACAGATCATCTGATTCCTACAATCTATATAGCGTCACTTATGTACACACTATCTGGGTCCTATTGGTCTGATGTTTATTCATGACCGGTCGTGTCGAGTGTATCACAAATCGAATATATAGATTAATCCGAAGGGGCTGGTAAAAGATGTGATTCATAAATACGATTTTTCGATCAAATTATGAATTTTTTTTTTTTAAATGATAAATAGCTAGCAAATATTATTCACATTCAACGTAATGTTCCTCTTGATTATGGATGTGGTTAAGTTAGGAGATAAGTTAAGTTAAGTTAGTGATAATGGGATGGGATTTGGTGCATCTTCTCAGTTCAAATACCTAGGATTAGGGCACTATATATATAAGGCTTGTTCAACCCTTTGCTCCGTAAATTTTTACGATTGTCTTTAAGGGTTGAAATATCAGCCAATCAACAACTGCATCAATTTTAACAGTTGTTCTCTGACTGGGAAACATTCAAAACATGTGCTCGGGCTATATTAAGGTGGTTTCGACTTGAACCTTTATGCCCTGGCAACATTTTAGGCGCCTGAATGCGAATAACTGTCCCCATTCCGAAATGTTAAACTGACCCACGTTTTATATTTGTTTGAACCATGCACATGCATAATGAAAACCTTTGCTCGAGCATTTCCTAACAATTTCTACAAAATTGCATTTTTTTTTGCAAATTTTTGGAAAGAAATATTTGCAAATAAATACCAATACTTGCACTTTTGAGTTGCAAATAAAATGATCACCACTGTACAGCAGTGTTTCAGTTATAAAGCTTTTATCTCAATGGATTTCATTCTTTTAATCAGGGGTACAGCATGATCGGGCTTGAATGTACCGGGACTCATAACTACTACTGGATCTTTGACAGAGTTGTTCATCAGGAGAAAATTTAATGGTTTGACTTCCCCATGAAACAATGGTCGGGCATAATGTTCAGCAGAAGAAAGACCATTGTGATTGATGATTGGATGACGTCCACTAATGCTAATACTTGCAGCAAAGATGAAAATTTTCCTTTTGTTTCCGTATATTTTCCCTCAGCAGAAATGCACTTCTCGACGTCATTGCAATTATCCATTGAAAGTTCAGCTGATACTACAGTTTGCATACTTGTTGGTACGCTGCAATTCATACTTTTCGCCGCAGCCAAAAGGAATGGATGTTTCGCATAAGTCTTTGCTTTCGATTGAAGTTGAAGAGCTGTCTTTGCTCGTAACGAATTGGCTTGAGACTCGTCTCCTAAAAAGTAAACACATGCTACCTTATACATTTAATATGATTAATGGATTAGTTCATTTACTAAATAAGTGTTTTATCTATGACCTCTTTTATTTGTTTGAAATTAAGTATTGTATTGTGCTGGATACTTAGTCATATTGGTATCAATGGCAAAGTGGATGAAGCCGCAAAACAAGCACTTAACAAACAAGTGTCACCAAGCATGGTACCGTATACTGATTTTAAACCTTTTATTAATAAATACATTTACGATTGTTGGCAAAATAAATGGAATGAGTTAGCACATTACAAATTACATGAAATACAAACAGCAGTAGGGAAAATACCTGCTTTTATTAATCATCGAAGAGATAACTTGGTGATAAGACGTTTAAGAATAGGTCACACATATTTCACTCATGGCTATCTTTTAAGAGGTGAGCCAGTACCAGAGTGTATACCCTGCGCTTCCAATGGGATTGGCCGTGTCGTTAAAAAATACACTTTCCTTACCTTACCTTACCCTGCGCTTCCATATTAACTGTGAAATATATTTTAATTGAATGTGTTGATTTTAATGAAACTAAAAATGAATTTTATACAACAAATACATTAAAAGAACTCTTCGAAAAAGTACCAAGTAACAACATTATAGATTATGTTAATGCTATTGGAATATATAATTTAATCTAGATATTTTAATTAAAAGGTAAAATATTTTATAAAACGCACGTGCACAAATACATTGTTTAAATTAATTTTAGTCTGCACATCAATGAAAGACACAATATGATCCACATGGGATTGGCCGTGTCGTAAAAAAAATACACTTACCTTACCTAATAATCCTAACACAAGTTTTAAATTGTCACCTTTAATAAGTGTGGTCTTGGCGCGATAATCGTCTAAAACAGTTTTCATTTTCCAGAACGTTATATCCAAATTGAGTGCTAGCTTCGACTGGATCCATAGAAAATATTGTAAAGTTGTTGGTTTGGGAATGTGCGCGCGACGGGTTCGAAATTCTCGAACCATGTGGCCCGCATTGTGACAATAGCTGCAGATGGGTTGTCCATCTGGAGTCCATTTATGCTTGGGGGGATGTTGAATCCCGCCGGTTGGACTCTGAAGAAGGGGAGATTCCACGGACCTCTGGGTTGTCGCGGCACAAAAGGTTGGGAGCGGGTAAAGGTGCTTGTCGTTTTTGAAGGGCAAGTACCTTGGAAACGATGCACCGGAGCATCGGGATACGATGTTTCAGAGCTCTGTACTTTCTTTTCCAGGTCTTTGATTTTGGCTACCAGCATCCCTAATTTATCTTGTTGTGAGTTGGGGTTCCGGAACTTCCGTCGTTGTAAGGGCGGCATCCAACCTATGACATAAGTTGTCGAGTCTGTCTTCGACAGCTGAGACGGAGCCCTTACCAAGCTGAGCTTTTCTTTTCACCCCACTCACATCCATTTCACGTTTTTACACCTTAAATAAAACTCAAATAATAAACCTTCACATTCGTGCATTAAGTATTCATCAAAATATTCAAATTATTATACACTTAAGAATGTCAATTACCTGAAATAACTATAAAGTTCATTTTTCGTTAAATACTTGCTGAAGTTGGGTTGATCGGCTTTTGGTCTTCGTCGGAATGACTATTGAAGTTCAGTTCAGTTTGTATAAACGATATCATGGACAGCTTCTCAGTTCCAACGTTCGACTTTCAACAGAGCGCAAACATACTTCAGTTGGGTGGCAACTGGTTCACATCACAACGTCACAGATAGGAGTAACAATTCAAAACGACAGTTAATAAACGGCTATGATCGTAGTTTGAAGCGGATATCTTCTGTAACAACGCGCGGAAGTAAAGCGGCTATGCGGATGACGTCACGCGAGAGTCTCCAAGAGATCCTACGTTCATGCACAACACTTAATGATGATTAGCGCAGTTATTGTTTCTTGGCAGTAATGCCAATACACGATTTGCAATATGGCAATTTGGCAACGGTGCCAATACAGGTAGAGTTTACAATAACACAATTATCCGGAGTTTCGAAAGAGTCTTGCTCTTTTAACAACCTTCTTCTTTCTTCTTTCTTTAAAATTATCACTTTGGTCACGCACCAAAAATGAAATAAACCAATAAAGCTTTGTTTGTCTAATTATTCCAGTTTTCCTTTATTCCATTCTTATTTACTGTCACATTGTCATTACAGTTTAAAGATTTTGTTTACTAAAATTTTTCGAGTTTTATCTATTTATTCCATATAAATTATTCTTGGTCCCTCATCGGGCGCCAATTGTAAAGTTGTTGGTTGGGGGAATGTGCGTGGGTTAGCTGGATAAATGACATCCAGGCGAATAATTGGTAAACGCGAAATAAAAGAATAAAGTAAAGTTCAATCCTTTTTTCCAGTTAGCACTTAATTATTTCAAGAACGACACTATTTCAATTTTCGTATTTTTTCTATGACTTAATTTGTAATCTGTTCCAAAATCCAACATTTTCTATTCTTCGAAATTCTTATGTTTTCCAAGCAACTATAGCTGTACAAAGAGACGATTTTTTCCTTGTAATCTCTTCTACTATTTTAACATCCTTTTTTGGTTCTTGTCACGGAACAATGGTTCTCCCATTTAAATTCTAATTTTCCGATTAAAAGTTCTCTTAATTATTTCACAAAATTCTGATATTTACAAGCAACTAGACAATGAGCGACTTTACATGTAAGATACTCTGAGACGACTGACTGGGGCGCTCCTCCGAGCAGCCAGAATAATATTTTCGAGGCAGTGGAGAGAAGTCGAAATTTCTTACTGCGCATGCGTAAACAGCAAACGTTTCTAATTTTGGGTGAATCTAGCGAACTACGTAACGGCGTTTCCTTGCCAAAACATCGCAAAACAGCGCCTGGCGCTTATTTGTTTCTACGCGATTTACAACGGTAGTTAGTGTCAGAATTGCATTCATTGCGTTCATAAACGTCAGTCAGTTGCCTCATTGGGACGCGTAAGTACAGGCAAAAGATAAACAGCTTCATTTACTCGGAGCAAGCAAAATGGCCTATTTCACCAGGAGAAACACAAGGGGGCCCTTGTCATGTAACAATATTGTCCCAAATCATCCCATTTCAATTCAATCGTTGCACTGTCCTCAGTGATAAATACAACTGTATAATCTATTTTTTTTGTTTATCTGCCATGTTTTTTTTCTTATGCATTGTTTATAAAATTATCCTGGTCATGCCACCAAAAGAAGTTTTTATAGTTCTTTTTTATTTAAATTTGAAAGCGTTGTGTTTTATTTCCGCGACTGGTTCATTTTATTTTTATTAAAAATTTACATTTATGCGAAAATGATTTATACGAAATATATATAGAAATTCATGTTGTTCCAAAATGAAAGGATGGCAGCAAGGAAGCCACGAGCGCGGCGCACAAGGGCTTATATATCATCTGGTAAGCAGATGGACGCCTATTAAGAATTTAATTATTTCAGGCTATTTCAGGCCATTGGCTGGCTATGAGCTGATTTCCGCTAGCTCACGTGAAATAATTATCCAAACTACATATTCTTCACATTGTCAACACTCGGAACACTGAGTGGTTATCAATCTACTTCAATATTCTAGAAAAAAAACATATAAATCCATTGTATTTCATATCCGATCCCACACGTTCAAATAAATATCCATTTTTCTGGCGACGGTTGAGGAGGAGTGCCCTGAGTCGCCGAAAATGGAATGATAGAATTATATAAGGCATCCCGTGATTTATGTTCCTTGTTCATGGGTGCTTGGTTACAATATATATTATATATATACTGGTTATATTCTGAAAAAAATACCCTGGCATCAGATGATTATACAAAAAGTTTTATAAATCAAAGGAAAGAGTAATTCATCTATACGAAATATAATACTTCTGCTATAGACATGGATTCACTAACGATTGGTTTCAGTTTGAAGTTCGCTGAGCTTGATCCAGATTTGTCAAGATTGAATTTTAATTGACCATTGGACAATCTTGATTGACAAAAATGTTTTTTTTTACTCGGAATGACCTTTGACCATAGTTTGAACTTCTCGTTATTTGGTTCTTCTATGAACCTTCTATACTTAAGTTTCGCTGTTTAGCTATCTGCTTCTGTGAGCTTTTTTAGCTTGTGTGGAGGAGATGTGTGAACTTTGCAATGGAATCTTGAGGTGAAGAAACCATTTAATTTGGGCTTAAGCAAGCCGACACCTGAACCACTTTGTACTTCAAAGGGCACTTTTTCTGAAGCTTGGACACATTTTATTCCTGATTTTGCATCTGAAAGCACACCAAGAGCATCTTTTTCAGAGATGTTCTATTTATTCACAAGTATCTTCAGGTCTTTTTCGGCTGCAAAACCAATGTCAACCTTATGAGCGATAACAACGTTTTCCTCGTCAAGCTGAAGTCTGACATGATCGTCCATCGTTTTCTGCGCCCGTCTATATCATTCCATAAAAGGCAAATTGGGGCCATGGCCCTCATTAAACTCATTTGTATGCGGGCCAGGTTTTGTCATTTTTTACTATGTACTCAGCCTTGTAATCTTTTAACATGAATTTCCATTCCTCGTCCATTTTATGAACAGCTAAGCCTTTTGTTTTCAGGTAATAGAATGTCTACCAAGTCTTGTTTCATTTTTCGCCATCGAGAAACTTCCTAAAAAAACTTAGCTAGTAACTTATCCATGTGTGGCTTTAGTTTGACCGAGTTGTTATTATTGTCGCGATCGAACATATCATACTGTTCAGACTCATTACCCGAACTTTCGCTATGATCCTTCTTTCTCTTTTATTTTGGGTATGCGATGCTACCTCTGATAAGAATCAGGCTCAGTATGAGCTTCACTCTCACTATCTTGAAGATGCTTGCACAGCTTGTACGGAAATTCTTCACTCTGTGTCACTTTGACATAGTCAGGCAACCCCCTCGACCTTTTTGTAATTTTAGGATATTTTTAGAACTGTTCGGTATCTAATTTTAGGATTTGTCAAGGATTTTTCGAGATCATTTTAGGATTTTTTTAGGACAACCTTGGAGCTTTTTGGTGAAATATATAGGGGTTGTGATTATAAAATGTGATGTATAATTTTATTGGAATTATATTCATCAACACAAACCAAAACAGCCCCTCAGATTTCTTTAAAAGCATTTGTGATCCTATTGCACAAATCATCACTAGGCAAGCCACATACTTTAACAACTTTTTATCAGGCCACGATAAAAGCTTACACCCAAGTCGTTTTAACCCGTTACACCAGTTTGAACAGTACTCTGAAGTAACAACAACCATATTTATTAACCATATATTACATTAAACTTCAAACACGACATGATCAATATAATGCAACTTTATATTTCTATCAATATTCTATATATTTATATTTCTAAAAGCTATAACCATGGCCTGATTTTGTTGATAAGATGTTCTTCATACAACAAAAACATTGAAAGAAATTGTCAATAAAACAATAACGTATAATACCAAATAATAAATAACAAGTAACTACGGATTACATAGTTATATATCAAAACAGTTCTAAATAAATGAATGTAAAACAAATGTTTTTGCAATGCTGATATATAAAATAACGCTGTTTATCCTTTTAGCTAAATGCAGGCAATCAAACAAAAGATCTCGACAAAATCAAACACAATGCCAAACCATTTATTGACTATATCCAAAACATAGACATTATAAATGCAAAGCTCATAACATATATCAATTCCATCAATGTTCTGAATTTCTCATCAAACAAAGGAAAATATCAATGATACAATTACGTATAATACATTAAATGGTATACATATATGCGTTGATGCTTAGGATCACTTTGAAAAGAGTTTGATCCATAGATACTCTTCACACTTTATAATGATGCCTTATTGGTGAAAATATGCGATGTCGAATAGATACGCGCTGTTTCCAGGATCACTTTGAAAAGAGTTCGATCCTTAGATATTCTTCACACTTTATAATGATGACTTAATGGCGAAGATATGCGATGACGAAAAGATATGCGTTGTTTTGCAGGACCACTTTGAAAAGAGTTTGATTCATAGATACTCTTCACACTTTATAATGATGACTTAATGGCGAAGATATGCGATGACGAAAAGATACCCGTTGTTTTGCAGGATCACTAGTATGAGTTCGATCCACAAACAATTATTTGAACAGTTGCAGATGTAATTTAGAGTTGCGTGCCCGGTACTCTGTCTATGACTGCAGAGTTCAGATGTGTCTAAGGCACGACCTTCTCCGTCTATGAATTTACATGTATATGCCACTAAACGCTAAATAAACAACTGGACTCACTAGACTTTGCAAGTAGGTGTAAACAGGCAAGATCCTAAATCGGCTCGTTATCTAAGGGTAGACGTGTCTTCAAATATTCACCGACAACTTGGTAGAACTGTCTCATGTTGTACAAAAATAGCCGTTGTTTTTCATATTTCAGTTTTTGTTTTTTTTGGTGATTTCTCTTGATTATTAAGCACTTTATATTTGAGGGAAGGTCGTAATAGGTCAAGGCGGGTGCGAAGTATTCTGTTGAACATTAGCATACACGGCTTTTCATTGGCCGTGGTGTGTTTGGTATTTCGTTATGATAATATCAATTTATCCACTTTGTGCCTGAGGGATATTTGTCGATCTCTCATTGATTTGAGCTTTTATTGTTTAAGCATTTTGATGGCATTTTCACACTGACCATTATTGCGTTATTTTTGCAAAAAATCTTGAAACTATTTAAATGTGAATGACATTGCGTTGTCACTTACGATCATTTTCGGTATTCCATATGTAGCAAATGTTTCTAACATGAACTTTACAAAATATATATGGCCGTGTCGTTAAAAATACACATACCTTACCTTACGAATATGACATGAATAGTTCATTTTCAACCAACCAATAAATGATGGTATACGACAATTATAAAGCATACAAGATACAAGAGAAGTGTTCAAAAGGTAAATTACAGACTTTGAAAAGTCTATAAATAATATGATTTTTTATGAATTATAAATAATATGTTATAAATGAATAAACAAAATCCCAAAGTATTTGAACTATCTTCGATAACGCGATGTAATGCATATTGCTTTACTAAGGTACAGAGTGAGGCTTTCCAATCGATTAAATATACTTGATAGCACTCACCTTCTTTTTCTGCCAATTATTCTTTGATTTTGGCGTCTTCATTCTGTAGACGCATGTACATGTCTTCAGGATATGACACTCATGTCACTTGTCATGTGACAATTGATGGTCTTTGACAGCTCGCTGAAGGTCATCGGTCTTGTCGGGTCGGAAATAAAGAGCTAATATTCAGCCAAAAGAATCCTGCTCCTGAAACATGCACAAATAAATAGTTCGATTTAATTTTAGTCTGCACATCAATGAAAGACACAATATGATGCACATGGGATTGGCCGTGTCGTTAAAATTACACTTACCTTACCTTACCCCTACATATATTCACTTACAATCAATAAAGGCATATAGTGTTTAATATATTCCAGTTGAACACGCAGATGCAAGTTCGGGAATATCTTGGAATGTTTTTTTTTTCTTCGAAAATATAATATAGGAAAAGTAGTGTATATAAACGTGTTCCATATTATTCCTATTGAACATGCGATGTCCCTTTAAAAAAATACCCAATTCACTTACAATAAATACAGGAATATATACCCTATCACTTACAATCAATACAGGAATATATTGTTTAATATATTCCAGTTGAATACGCGCAAGCAAGTTGCCATCCATCCGTCGTCGAGTCTGTTCATGTGCAAGCCTGCCTACCTCATCTACAACGAACTCACCGAGACCACCAAGTGCTATATGAAGTAAGTATTTTTGTATGTATATATAGAATGTATCGTTTATTCTAGAGTAAGTCCATGGTAATCACCTACGTCATCTATAACGTCATCTCACCGAGACAACAACGTGCTACATGAAGTTTTAGTAAGTACAACTGTTTGACGTTTGTTATATAAAGCAAACAGTTGATTCTAGAGTTTTGAGTCTGTTCATGTGCAAGCCCGCCTACGTCATCTACAACGAGCTCACCGAGACAACAAAGTGCTAAATGAAGTAAGTCGAATTTTAATTTTGTATAAACATGCACATATCAAGTGAACCGTTTATAATTAAATATTCCTGGTAATTACATTTTGTACTTTGAGCAAGCCCGCCTACGTCATTTACAACGAGCTGACGGGGACAACAAAGTGCTACATGAAGTAAGTAGAAATGTTTTCGTGTGTTTTGCAAGCGCGATGGTAAATCAGTCTTAGGGATATACATGAAGTATACTTATATAGGATCTGAATATTACCTTTTGCATCTTCTCAAAATGAAGTTTCTTATAATTTAAGTAACGGCATGCCTAATCCCCAACATTAAAGATGGAAAATTGAAAACTATACGTCCAGTAGACTCTACTTCCAGAATACCGTTTAGACTGTGATTTACCGTACTGTGTGTTCCAACCGATTCTAGAATGATTTCAGAGTAATTATCCCCCGTGAAAACGAGGGGATATAGGGTTGAGCTTGTCCGTCCGTCCGTCTGTCCGTCTGTCCATCTGTCCCGCTTGATATAGGGTACTTTGTGCACGCGAGTTTGGTATGAAGGAGTTGCGCTAGAGCTTTCACATTTTATACACGTATAAACCAAGGTCTGAAGTCGTGCCTCATCAAGGTTTCATCTCGATCAGTTGAAAATTGTCGATTCTGGAGCACTTTAAAAATTGTCGATTTCAAAATTTTTCAGATACCAAGCACTTTGTGCAGGCGAGTTTGGTCTGAAGCAATTGGGCTAGACCTTTCACATTTCAAACACCCATGAACCAAGGTCTGAAGTCGTGCCTCGTTAAGGTTTTATCTCTACCGGTTGAAAATTGTCGATTCTGGAGCACTTTAAAAATGGTCGATTTTAAACATATTCTCAGATGCCAAGTACTTTGTGCATGCGAGTTTGGTATAAAGCAATTAAGCTAGACCTTTCAAATTTTATTCTCGTATAAATCGAGGTCTGTTTTCGTGCCTCGTCAAGGTTTTATCAGGATCGGTTGAAAATTGTCGATGCTGGAACACTTTAAAAATTGTCGATTTAAACATTTTCACCCGATGTTAAGTACTTTGTGCACGCGAGTTTGGTATGAAGGAATTGAGCCAGAGATTTTTAATTTAATACACATATAAACCAGGGCCTAAAGTCGTGCCTCGTCATGGTGTCATCTCAATCGGTTGAAAATTGTCGATTTTGGAGCACTTTAAAAAGTAGCAAAACGATGAGGAAATGTGCCTTATATTATCATTAAAGTACGTGGTATGTACTTATTTAAGCTGGTATGTACTTAAGGTGGTATGTATTTATATATTGCTTATATAAGCAAACATGCTTATATAAGCATATTATTTTTAGCCACGGCTTGCTACGCAAGACGGGGGTTGTCCGACCACTTGGCCGTTATTGATTTATATGTATATATATACATATATTTATTTGTTTAGTTCGTTAACATTTTTTTCAAAACGCTACTCCTCTGTCAGTATTTGGCCGATTTTAATGAAACTTGGTTCATATTGTTCCTAAGGAACTTGCGCATTTAAGTTGTGGTATTTTATGCTTATATTGCTTATATAAGCAAAGTTATGACTGCTTATATATTACCATTTAAACATTACACGTTGCACTTGACATCGCTTATGCTGCGACCACGTGATAATTACGTCACAATCGAAGTTGCTCTGATATGGCGGGTACCTTTGGACTGATTTTACACACCATAATACTTCGATCATCAAATACCTTTATTAAGAGTCATCATCCTTTGGTTATTGCTAAAAAATATAAATATATCACGTCTATAGATCATTTTAAAAAGTGAAAAAAAACGTTCACTTGTGATGTTGTGCGACGCAATCGAATATATACCGTCGGTTAAATATATAAAAACATTACTCTTCCCCATAGGTGTGCTTATTAACCCAGCTTTCGTGAAACGAAAACTGGGTTTGTGAGATCGGTCGGTGTCGTCCGCCGTGAGTTAGTTAGTTAGTTAATTAGTTAGTTAGTTGGGTAGTAAACTTTTTCATAAAAACCTATCTCCTCCCACAGTTTTGGCCGTAGAGCTTTCCAACTTCCAACCAAGCATTTTTATGGTACCCTCATACTGGCTTGTGCTTTATAGGACGATTGACCCTCTTGGTTCGCCATGGTGGACTTCGCCATTTCCGCCAATTTGGCCGTCTATATTAAAAAAAAAACTCTTTCCTCTCTAACCTATCTCCTCCCACAGTTTTTACAGGATAGTTTTCAAATTTTAACCCAAGCATCTTTATGGTACCCTCATACTGGCTTGTGCTTTATAGGACGATTAATTATCTTGGCTCGCCATGGTTGACTTCGCCATTTTCGCCAATTTGGTCTTCTATATAGAGAAAAACTCTTTCTTCTCTAACCTATCTCCTCCCACATTTTTGACAGGATAGCTTTCAAATTTTAACCCAAGCATCTTTATGGTACCCTCATACTGGCTTGTGCTTTATAGGACGATGAACCCACTTGGCTCACCATGGTGGACTTAGCCATTTCCGCCAATTTGGTCTTCTTTATAGAAAACAAACTATGTCCTTTCTAACCTATCTCCTCCCACCGTTTTGATAGCAGAGCTTTGAAGTTTTAACCCAAGCATCTTTATGGTACCCTCATACCGGCTTGTGCTTTATAGGACGATTGACCCTCTTGGCTTGCCACGGTGGACTTCGCCATTCCGCCCAATTTGGTCTTCTATATAGAAAACAAACTATGTCCTCTCTAACCTATCTCCTCCCACAGTTTTTACAGGATAACTTTCAAATTTTAACCCAAGCATTTTTATTGTATCCCCATACTGGCTTGTGCTTTATAGGACGATTGGCCCTCTTGGCGTGCCACGGTGGACTTCGCCATTTCCGCCCAATTTGGTCTTCTATATAGTAAAGAAAGACTATTTGACCCATTCCGCATGATCATATGCCGACTGCTATCGGTAAGACAGGTCT
>LQRL01012105.1:0-12583 GCA_001703475.1 Hydroides elegans | reverse complement strand
ACGATGATTCGAAATACATTTTTCAACAAAATGTACAAGTTTTCCTTCTATCATAAATTATTAAAAAAATCGGAAATGCTAATTGATGTTTCTTCTTCCATCGTTTGTCTAATTCGACGCTTGACGTTCATCATAGGTGCCAATATTTAACATAAATGATTTGAGGCTTGGTTTGAAGGTTAGATTGAACGCATCCTTAAGAGTGTGACCACGTTGATCAAACTAAACGAGCTACCCCACGTCAACTCCAGTAGCATCTATACTCAAACGAGCGACACGCACATGATTGAAAAGGACAATTATCCTTTTCAAGATTATGATCTATCTTGATAAAAGCCAAATGTCTTTTATATGACTAAATGTAAGCTCACTCCTTCCAAAAATATCTTAAATAAAGAGTATCTCAAATCATACTCACTACAATATGTGTATCAAAAACACGGCTCGATGATTCTGTAACCGACGATGAGATATCCATTCCAAACTATTGGGTAGTTCGCATTGACAGAAACAGACAGGGTGGAGAGGTGTGTCTATATGTTTGTACCGACCTATCATACAATATTCGATCAGATCTACAAACGCCCAATCTGGAAGATATAAGGATATATATTATTCTGCCTAAAACGAAGCCAATTCTCATTACATCAATCTATTGCAATAGATTCAAAACTCGTTTCTAGACGAGATTTCCACTGTGCTGAAACAATTAGTCGTCAAACAAGAATGCTAAATTCTTGGAGATTTCAATATCTGCAAAAAGAATAGGAAATCACCCACATGTTAAGCCTAAATATAGACCATCTCAACAGCCGGTTATATTCAAATCATAGACTCGCCACTCCGAATATCGCAAAATCCTTCAATTGTTTATCATATCATATGGATATGGATAAAGGTCACAATGGATTAGGGATATGGATAAATGTCTTATGGATATGGATAAATGGCATATTGACAAGGCAGATTTAGGGCATGGGAAGTGATATTATCTTCGATGTTCAGATCCTCTACAATTACAAGATGGGTCATATGGAACTCTGGCGTAAAACTCTTTAAACAGACGAGCCGCTTTTACTGTCATGTAACCCGGACTTTCTAGAATAATAAACTTGGCATTCCAATGCTAAATCGTTGTGAAACTCTTGCGCTGCTGTAACAACAGGGAGACAGACATGCGACGAACACAACCGTCTCTATCCGCTGTAGTTTGAAGGGCTTATAGTGACCCCGGTGCAGTTATCATACTCGTTATTGTAAGGTTGGCATCGAATTCATTCGGCGCGAAGCATTTGCAGTTATCACACATACTTCCTCGCAATTTATATGTCTATGCCAGATGTGAGCGCTTACTTGAACGTGAAAAGCTATCGGATATCTTATTAAACAAAATTTCGATAGCTTGCTTCATATGACTAATTTCTGAGGAGAACATACTCATCAAATGCTGGTTTTGCGTTACTGCAAACAATGCATGCCGACCTCACACACTTATATTCGTAATTTGGTCCCAATCAACTGGTATTTTTGTTGAAAAACATGGTTTAGATTTTGTCCATTCCCGCAAAGGAAAATGGTGTCCCATTTCATTGTAACACGTGCACTGCCTGTGATATACCATATACAAATTTTAACACCTCCCTTATTATTTATCCTTGACACATCACCTATCAGATGAAGTAGTTCTTTTTTACATCCATACGCACTTGAACTTAAGCAACGAGTTTCGTGCAATGACACAGTTGGCAACCGATTCAGCCTCCAACGAGCCATTTGGATTAGCCCCCTTTTTATGCAACATCATCTTAAATGCGGCTGGCGAACACAGGGTGCCTGCTAATACAAGTGTCTTGATAGAAATACTACAAAAAGTCTTCACGATAAGCAGCATTTCTAGAATTTTGTTTCGCATTATCAGTCAAATAAAACTCAAAGCAATGTTTATTTCTAGTTATATTCTTAATAAACTTCAAAACACATCCGACTGATTCAAAGTGAATTTTATATCTAAAATTGTATTCTTTATATTGAAAGATTTTACAATTTATGCTTAAGGTGCCGGGATAAAACAATCCAAGCTTAGAGGACATGTATCACACAGATGTGGATGTTAGCTTGCTTGTGAGTTAGCCGAGTTCATTATGAAATCCAAGCCGATAGGTCTTTGCCAGTGTTTCAGTTTATTGAAGAAATGTAATCAAATATTTATATATATTGATAATCAAGTGACGGGTTGATTTACACATATACTCGGCAATAAAAGAAGTGTCCGATCATTTTAAGTAAATATTGTTTCATTGTATCAAAAGTTGAACTTATTAAATCACGTTGGTTAAGTTGAGTTATGCTAATTATAATTAGTGTCGCAAATATAACAATTTGGCATCCGTTTGACGGGTATCTCGTTCGTTTTATTGAAAGGCTAAGAAGAATTGATTTCCATCATCAATCAATGAGTATTGGAGAGAGAGGTTAAGCGCTATGTTCTATAGATAGTTATAGGTTTCCATAACTCAAAAACGGTAAGAAGAATTAAATTTCTATGCGACATGCGTCGCAGAGAACATCGTGAAATGTCGGAAAAAACGTGTTTTTACGCATAACTGCGAAAACAGTTTTAATCAAATTTCACAAAAAGCGGTAAGATATTAAAATAGCTCACATTCTCTTTACTTGCACTTTAAATTCAATTCGCTTAATAGCATGGCCGTAATTTTCGAATAAACTCGGAAAAAATGAAAGGGATTATTTAACCTGGTTAACTTGACGGGGCGTTCGAACGAAAACTGCCATTGTCAATATTATGTTCAAGGATGCCCGGAATAGAAACAATGCCATTGTTTTACTTGTTTTGTTTGCTATATATACGATTTTGCAAAATTCATATAAAATACGCTCCATATGGTCGCGGTTTCGCGCAAACAATATATGTTTAAGTGAATACGCTTGAAATAGGTAAAACAATTATCATATTAAGTTTCGAGTTATAAGTAACTGTTTTACGGCTATTTAATCTGCATAGTCAAACTAATATTGAGAAGAATATTTCGATATATTTAGCGAGGCAAACGCTTGCGCGCACCATCGCTGCGAGGCTAGGGCGTGGAAATTGGCCATCAGGTTGTCTTAGACATGCACGAAAATGCGTTTTTATTTATAGAAAACTAAAGCTTAAGATTTAACAAAGGGTTACTTTTCGATGGTTATCGTCTTTCAAAACAACCAGAAAATAAGCAAAGCGTAATTTCAAAAAAAAAAGTTGTAAACCCATTATTGTAGCATAACAAAACCAATGAAAGCAGTATTTGACTATTCAAACTGTTTTTTCAACAATGATACAAAAGTTGGCACTTTCAGTGCCTTCTGTCGGGCCATTCGCAAAGTACTTTGTTAACTCCAGCGACCGTCGCGACTGGCTTGAATTTATAAATATGCAGCTAAAGAGTCTAAATAAACAAATTACCTGTAACATTTCTGGCAAGATAGTTGCAACATCCACGAAAATGCATCTTAGAGAATTTGTTATTCGCTATTTTGTTAGTTTATTTAAAGTGTTCGCCGAATCGTCATTAGTAATTATAAAGTCGTAAAACATTTTTAATGAACTCACATTATGTGTTATTGAAGAGGTACACAATTGATATAAATCGACCAAATACTTTTAAAGTTACATTGATTTGAACAACCGGACACTTCTTTTGTGGTCGAGTATAAGTAGATTTAAAGAGGGCGCACGATTCCCCCTACACCGTTTGCGGTTATGTATTATTTCAAAGATAAGTTGTTGCTCCCGTTTTATCTAAAATTTAATACCGTTGTTTCAATAATCTTTGGATCCGCCCCTTTCGAAAAATGATTCGAATAAAGATCAATATAAAGAGCGTACAGCTGAAATCAATATTTAACTGAGAACATAGCGACAAGATATACACAATCTAAATAAAGTATGCAACAGTAAAGTTCGACAGAAAACAAGAATAGACATACAAGCTGTATGTCAGGATTCAGGTAATACATGTTTATAAAGCGGGTTGACTTTCATTTTAAGTGATTTACTAGCTATTAATCTTGATGCACTATATAAAAGTATAATCATTCATAACTTTCCTTTTTTATGTAAGGAAGGCGCCATTCTTGTGTTCATGCCCGGTTGGCGCGAGATAAAAAAAAGTGCAACCAGTTGAAGATGCGAAGCATTTTTAATTGAAGAAAGTTTTGATTTTGCTCTGAAATAAGTCTTGAAAGACTTTTTGTGGATGGGTTTTTGCCACAAAGGGTGTTCCGTTTCATAATTTTATTTTTCTCAAAATGCTTTGAACCCGATCAAATTCACTCAATTTGGTTAATGTACATATAGACATTCGTTCACACAAACATGAATAAACAATATAAATGCTTAACCGAACATTATTGGAGGTTCCAGTCACTATTTCCTTCACAAGTTCTATCAGATTTACTGAAAATCGGTTACATCGGAGAAAAAATGTCGACCTACACATGAACATACAAAGGAATTGTGCTTCAAATTTCCAAGCATAGCACTAACTTTTTATCCATTAATTTTGATCGATACATCCTTGATTCATTTTTGTCCTAGGGAGGCTCGCCGATGCGTTTAAATCACAACCTTTATTTTAATGCCCTTTTGTTTACCAAGCGCATTTTATATATTTCAGTTTTAAATCACATTTCACTCGAAACAAAACAGCAGTTTGTTGAAATATGTACTCAAAACATATATACCACTTTGGGTGTTTTTTTGTAAAAGATCCGTCAATGTAATTCCAGCTTTGATTTTCGAAAATCCTTCAAATATCTTGTTTCTTGTTTTATGCGAAACGACTGAATAATATTTAAAAAACCTATCCTTAATTATCATGTTTTTTTTTCTTTCCGAAATGCTCTTTTTAACGCGCGATCATCCTGATTATCGTGAGATTTTGAGGGTTTTGATGTTAAGAAAATACAAAAACGCGCTATCGTGCGAACTTTGAGTTTCACCTGTAAAAATTGTATCGTATTTAAGATAAAACATAAAGATAAAACTATATACAAACACATTAAATAAGCACACGCAATTTAGTATATTATCATTATGTATCATGATTTCATATATAGTGTACTCATTTGAATCAAAATGGAGATAGAGAATTCGAGCAATATCCTTTATTGGTTTATCCCCTGCCACAATATAATGGATAAAACCAGAAAGAAACTTGTAGTCTAATAGTCGAAAATTCAATCGCTCACAACAAATAAATATTCAAATTTCATAGTCGCAACCTATTTTAACGCATTTTTATCCATGTTCTAGTTCGAATAAGAAAATAATCACACCACTAGATTTAAAATTTTCATAATGTTTCTTTGATATGTTTTTCATGTTTTTTATATAAATCAGGGAATCAGGGAAACGATCAGGGAAACAATTTACATGTTGTGTTGGTAACGTTTTACGATGAGATCTTAACCACTGTACAGGGAAAGTGATGTTTGAAAGAATATCATACAGTATAAAACAATGCCGCCCATGTATGATCCTACTTGTGGGTCATATAAAAGTCAAATACATAATGAGATTGTATGTCAATGGTCTATAAATAATGAGCATATACAATAGGTGTGTGACGGTTCGAACCGAGAACCGCGTACCGAGATAAATTTACGGTTCGGTTCGAACCGAGAACCAACCAAAGACCCAAAATCTCGGTTTGGTTTTTTCTTAATTGTAGATATTTGTATTATTTTAAAACTTAACATCACATATATACAATTTTCTATAATTCAACTATTTTAAAAACATACATAATCGAGCAATAAAAAAAGCTTCCAATTTTCTATACGTTCTATGGCATTATAAGACCAATGAACCATGTATGTCCGTCTGTCTG
Organism: Hydroides elegans; assembly: GCA_001703475.1. Taxonomy (NCBI): domain Eukaryota; kingdom Metazoa; phylum Annelida; class Polychaeta; order Sabellida; family Serpulidae; genus Hydroides; species Hydroides elegans. The sequence continues at coordinate 6,692 of LQRL01012105.1, read as the reverse complement.
TCGACACCTTGGGCACTACTTTGTACGGAACAGATATCGGCTATCCCTCATGCAATTGCATCAGGGTCAGAATTATACTGAATGGTTGTTTCCTCGTTGTTTCATTCCTGAGACGCCAAAAAGTGGTTGTTTCCAAATATAAAACAACCATTTTCATCGTTGTTTCAATTTATGTGTCTTCACCTTAAGCACATAGATAAAGATAATGCATATATCGTGATATGGCGAAGACTACTTCGTGAGGACGAGTATGTAAAGTAAACGTTGTGAGAAGACGTGAGAAAGAAGTTGAGAGAAAGAAAAAAAGAAGACGTTCCTTCGATAGATTCCATATATCTTCTAATTGAATTTCCTATGTTTTTTTTTCATTTTTTAACTATTGTTGAAGTAGCATGGGATGGTAAGTTTCACTTATCTACTTGTTATACCCGGTTAATTTAAGGTTTTGCACTTTGCATGCGGTTTTATATTAATATCTAGCGATTTAGTGTATGTTCACCGTTTAAGATCAGTATGTTGGTTTAAATGGTAAAAAAACACATTTTGGGTAATATGTCTAAAGTCATGGTTAATTATTAGCTGAATTAGATGGATCAAATGTATATTGCAATTAATAGTTAAACTGTTACAAATGTGGATTAACAGTAAGGATGGTTGTGAGTTCATATTTTTAGTGACTTGTTTATACTTAATAAGTCGAACATTCGTATGGTTTTGAAAAGAAATATTCTTAAATACAGTTAAGATGTTGATGAACACAAAGAAAACAAATATTCAAAATAACATATGTTTTATGACATAAGCTATGAAATATATACTAAGCGTCAAAAGTATCTAATATTATTTTAGAAACATTCTAAGTTTTAAAAAAGACTATATCTCTATATTATTATTTGATATAATTCAGGTTTAGTATATTGTTAATACTTCCTAAAGTTTTCAGATTAAATGAATGTCAATAAATGTCTTTAAAAAGACTTAAGACCTACAGGGGTCGATATCAAAAGTCACAAAACGCTATACCACTGCACAGATTATTGAAGCTCGCTTAATTGCTCGATTAATGAATGCTTAATGAACGCAATAATATTCTTTCTAAAGAATCAAAATTAAATAGCATATCTTATGTTGAATTGTGTTTTTTTTATTGTTATAAAAAATCAAATTCCTAAATGAAAAGAAAAAATGTAAATCGTGGAAACAATTGCACAGATGGATTGATCACTATATGGAAATTCAACCTGAAAGTTTGAACAGTCTAACGTTATATATTACAAAGTTTTTTGAACATACATAATTCTCAAGATATTTTGGTGAAATAATTTTTAAAAAATCGAAATTTTAATGATAAACAATAAACATGATACCAAACAAAATGTTACATCGTTGGTTTGGCCAGAGAGCAACCTCCATTTTCTTGGGGCAATAATTATAGATATTCGTTATTTTATTCAAACATTTTTATTTGTATTTTTTAACAAAACAATATAAGAATGATATTTTTCAAAGTTTAAAAAAAACATCTTATGTGAAATCGTTCAAAATCTGTCACATTGCAAACGCTCGACCGCGATAGATTCTTCAAATGAATTGATTATGTACCTTTTGCCTGACCAGATATCATTCTAAATAAAGACGACATTTTGACTAGAATTTTATTGTAAAACAACGGTAAAATGACTTAGATAACTTGAAAAATAAACATAATCGTCGAGTTATCATTGAGCCATTCACCGATTGGTCTAAATATCGTGCTTCCACGAAACGTACAGTGGTATGGCGTTTTGTGATTTTAATTTTGACCCCTATGTACTTAAGCTGTATATTTAAGATGCTTATTGGTTTTCAATTCAACTTAAAACTTCAGGAAGTATGAACAACATATCGAACTCTAATTATGTCAAATTCCAAAATATTTACATTATCTCATGTAATTTCTAGAAATTCACCAAAATAAGATTAGATACTTTTGATGCTTAGTATAGATATATATATGGTATATGATATATATCATATATATTTTATAATATATGTATATTCAATGTGATATTCTTTAACATATAATATGAACGTGGGTTTATTTTTTGCAATCATTTGAATTGGTTAATAGCACATGTATCATTTAGCAAACAAGTTATATGTAATTAATAGTTTACATGAGTTGAACCTTAAAAATTCCATGAAAATGGTCTCATTTATTCAAACAGTCAATATACAACCCTTTATGAAAAAAAACCGAAATGAAAACGAACCGGACCGAGGTTTTTTGCTGTACCGAACCGAACCGAAGGATTGGCGAACCGTCACAACCCAAATATACAAATAGTATTAACTGTAGCGGACCCGTTTACTGATACGATCCCATAATATACAGCTTGTCAATTTTAAAAGTTGACATACAGATTAAATGAAACAAATGTGAAGAGAATTTCTAATTAGATTGTTGTTCATTTCATATTCACAAATGTTTTTAAACCGGAAACTAAAAGTGTAATTGGCCACACTCAATGCTGTTGGATTTACGTGTCAAACATATCCGCAGAATCTATGGCGGGAAGGGGATTATCCCTAAAGATATGATAACAAACATCATGAAATGAATTTACCATAATTGATTCATATATATCATGATATCATTATGAACATTACGTTCACATATATGTTCAAAAAGTTCCGATTTGTTTATATAAATTTCGCTCGTTAATCAGATTATAGCTTTCATGCTAGCATTTTAGTTCAAAACACTAGTTCATATGCTATCTAACATGCCAGCAATGGCGATTTTCATATGTTTGTACTTTTCTGGTGGATTATCCTGTGATGAATCATAACTTTTGGCCTCCTCTTCCTCTAGGTTGCAATGCGAAAAGTCAATTGTACCCGTTAGAACCAGACGAGTGACAAACGCATCGTGATAGTCCAGCTGTTTTTTGGAGTACTGGTCAGTGCAGTTGCACGTGTCGCCGTCGTGCAAATAGCGCAGATTGTCCTCGTCCTTTAGCCACGTGCACATGTTCTGGATAAGAGCAAGTTTAATGTTCCGTTTTCTACAACAAATGTTCTCATTGCCTTCACAAATGTTTTCAGTACAATCCAGTAGTGGGAGTTCAGAATTACACCATTTTGGCATAACTTTGTTTATCATATTTGACCTGAATTCGTCGACGATGCAGCTTGCTATGCCGTATTTACAATATGTGTCAATAATACTTTTTTGACCATCCAACGAGTCTGAACCTGACTCTGAACCGTTTTGTGACTCAGATATATGTTTCAATCTGTTAAAGAGGCAGTTTTTCAGGGCATGTGAAGTTATATAGTCTTCGATGTTCAAATCTTCAACGATTCCAAGATGGGTCATATCAAGCTCTGGCGAACACACTTCAAATAGACGTGCCGCTTTGGCTGTAATGAACCCCTGTCGGATGGTTTCTGGGAGGGTCCTGATGATGTGCGCCTCCGCGTTGCAATAAGATGGATAGAAAAATGTCTTGCCATAAGAATGTCTATCATCCTTAGCTATGAAATCGAGATAACCACATGTCAGTCCTAATGGAAGATCTGTTTTACTCTCTTGAAGCTTTTTCCTTCCTTGAGAAAATACAAGCGCGATGTCGACATACACATTCAAATGCGTGAACTCGTTTCCTTTCCAGAGAAGTTTGATCCGTGATATTTTGGACATGAATTGAAATACAAGTCGTACAATACCAGTTGTTTTATCCTTATTTCTGGCATTATATGCATGACATTCTATAGCAAATTCATTATAAAACTCTTGCGCTGCTGCAACCACAGGAAGATGGCAATCATCACCACACAATCTTTTCCATCCACTGAGACCTGTAGGGCAAATTAATCCATTCATTGATACAGAACCAACCCCGCTTATTGAAAGGACGGCATCAAACTCATTAGGCGCGAAGCATTTGCAGTTATCAAACATGCTTCCTCGCAAGTTATATTTATATGCCAGATGTGAGCGTGCACTTGAATGTGAAAACGTTTCGGATATATTTTCAAACAAAGTTTTGATAGCTTGTTTCATTTGACATATTTCTGAGAAGCACGCCCTCATAAAATGGTGGTTGTTTTTGACTGCGAACAACGCATTACGACTATAAACACTAGTATTTTTAATTTGTTTCAAATGAACTGGTATTTTAGTTGAAATACATGCTTTGAATTTTGTCCATCCACACAAATGAAATTCTTGTCCATCTGATCCCATTGTGATGTTACACGTGCACTGGCTGGGAATTACACTATTAGTGATTGTACCACCATCTTCATGATCTTTCATTTGCACATCACCTAGGACTTGAATTATTTCTCTTTTACATCCATATGCATGTGCCATTTCGACGGGATTCATATTATTCCATTTATGTGATAAATCAACGTCACTTGTTAACAGATAACTGCATTTGAGCAACGAGTTCCGTGCAATGACACAGTGGGCAACCGACTCACCGTTTAAAGAGTCATTTGGGTTGGCTCCATTATCCAGCAACATTTTAAATGCGGCTGGCGAGCACTTGGTCCCTGCTAATGCAAGTGTCTTTCCAGAAACCGTACTAAGACCCTTAACGCTGAGTAGCATATCTAGAATTCGTTTCGCATTTTCAGTCAAATCCAAATCATAAGAATGTATGTATTTATTACAAATAAAACGGTCGAGTATGCTTGATCCATATGGATCGAGGTCGTAAACACTGTCTCCTAGATGAGGATATTGAAGGATTTCGCGAAGAATATGAATTGCAATTTCAATGTTTGAACTTGTCATATATATCATCATTCCATGTACCATTCCATCATGCGATGTATCCCATTCGTTTAAACCGTCTTTGTAGCCTAAACTGAGATTATCCTCATTGAGCAGCAGCTTGGCGGCGGTCAATGATTGTGCTTTTCTACAAACCACAGACATCGCTTTAGAACAATCGTCCCTTGAGGCGACGGTATCTCTTTTCAATGAAGGATGCCCAAGGATGCGGAGCATGATCTGTACGTATTCGTCGCCCACGTGGTTCCCGCGCTCGTCTTTGCTGTCTTTGGCGTCGAAGGCACATATCAACAATGGCGGGTGTTGGCCGAAGATCATTTTGTTTACATTATAGGAGGGATCGTCAAGCAGTCTATTCGCCTGTTTAAATTCCCTTTTTGTAATACAGTCATATAATGATATTTCATCTGATTCTGAACATCCATATTTGGAAAACATTGGCATTGTCACTTGTATTAACATTAAATATCATTGAATTTGTTATCTAAACCACATTCATGCGATTGGAAATTTGTTAAGTATCATCGTTTTTGATGTTTATAAAACTACCAGTATTTAATTCACTTTATCAAAATAAGAGTTTTTAAATATTAGTTTGAACTTCACTCCTATTTTAAATTCAAATTCTATAATCCATTCCTTTGTCTCAAATAATGTTTTTAATCAAAACTGCATGCAAGATTTATATGTTTATACTTTGATTTTTACATGCCCATATCGACCATATTTATGTTTTACGTACAACACGTGATTGCAGAGTTAGCATTTAATGAAAACGGATGAGAAATCACTCCAAAATTTTTAATGACATTGTGTAACATCGCGATATCACAAGATTATGCATATTGATAAATGGGCATCTTTGAGGAGCTTTAAAATGGGATTAAGTGTTATACACCTACATGTAGGAGTACTCCGACTGATTGTATCACTTTAACAGTAACAAAATACTTTTATGTCAATAAAAGGATAGCCAAGATTGACTAATGTATGTAAAGGATGCTTCGAGAAAGTAGATAGCACACATATTGTCTCCACCAAAATTCTTATATATATAACTTCATATCCAAATATGATAAAGCGTATCAAGGTTTTTTGTGATATAGCGGTGCGCGGCAAAAAAAACCCAGGAAGTCAAGGCCCCACTCTTTGGCATGCTAGGTCTAATGCATTAAAATAAATTAAAACATTAGATATGCAAAAACAACACGACATCATCAACACGACACTTGCACTCGAAGAGACACGAGTAAAATGTTTGGAAAGTGTTTCATCCTGATTACAACCGTACATAATCATGGTTAACTGCGAGTTTAAAATTCGTATGAGAATGGTCTTGAACGGCACTCGTGCAGCATATGCGACCATTCGCCCTCAAATGTGCCCCCCCCCCCTGAAGCATGTTCGTGAAACCTTATCCAATAAATCGAGCATATAACATTTAATCGACCAATAAATATTTAGTTCACAAGACTTAGTCGATTTGTCTGTGTGTTTATTGAGTTTAATCAAACTTGCTGCAATCAAGAATGCTAGGGATAACCGCTTTTGCAATACGTGATGCCTAGTTCGTATTCGCATAGCATCATTAATTAATCACTGTCATAAACTAACATTTAAAAAAAAATAAGCATACACCCAGTTTGAAATGCTTAAACATTTTCCTTAACTCGGGGCTTATAACCTAGCGCACAAATACACGGAGCCTCTTGACATTCAACATATTTTACACAAAAATTGCATTTCTTCGTTACGTTTTGAGAATACATGATGTTTAAAAAACAATGATTGGTTTCTCTCTCAATAATTAAGTAGTTTATGTATGAGAACTTCACCTGATGTACATGTATGATAATAGTTAACATTGAAATCAAAATATACCACGTTCTTATCATAATCGAGC
>LQRL01012100.1:0-10102 GCA_001703475.1 Hydroides elegans | reverse complement strand
TTCCCTTAAAAAATGTATAATCCATGATATGGATAAAAGAAAACAGGAATGGCCCCATCCACCCGAATGAACTGGTTAACCGTAGAAAATATAGAATTGTAGTGAACATTTTCAAACCTTATATATTTGGTTATAGCCTAGACCCAGTTTCAAATCAATATGTTTTATTGGAATCATTTGTTTGTCATTTGTTTTTCTATTAAGCGCGCAGACTTTGTTATGTCTCTTCACTCTTATCCTCAAAGAATCAAAACATGCGTGATAGAACACGTGAGGGGGAGGCACACCTATTATATATAAAAGTTTTGGAATTTTAGGCTAAGTCCAGAGGCACTTCCGGTTGAAATTTAGAGCTTGTACCCATTGGCAGTAATTGAACTACATCGAAAAAAATATATGTTTCGCAACTTTTTAATCTTCATATATTTATTATAAAATAATTATATTTTGTTCTATGATTTCTTTTTAAAATGCAATTTTATCGTGTTTTTTTAGCCGTGCCACAGTATAACAGACCCTACTTGATTCTTTGAGTATGAAGTTTCTTCGCTAAGAACATTAAATTTAACTTTAGTACATGACAAACAACTTATATGGAGTAATGCAACATATTCACGGTCTTATGCAATATCATAACGACGATGGCATAAACTCTACTGTGAATGTTTTGAAAGTTTAATTTCAAACGCACAATGTATTGGAAAAAAAGCTATATGTAATTTGAATTGGTATACTGTATCATTGAAATGTCATGACGCTCCATAACATTTTCCATAAATACATAAGGCATAAATTCCATTTTTATTGTTATAACACATTTTATGTATCATTTTATTCACATTTCTTAACACAGCATATAAGCTGATCCTATAAAATCGGTGCCAGCAATATCGTAGTTGATTATTGTCTCCGGATGACCATCAATCATTATATTGCAATCCTAAACATGAACAAATAAAGATAAAGAACATGCTATATCAGTCACTAAACAGTAAATCTAGGATCATAATATATTCTTTCCTTTCTTTTTAAATTTTACTTAATTACTGTATGTAAAAGAGTTCATTAAGAATGTTTTTAACAATTTGGCTTACTAGTTGTAAAGTATAGATGATATATAACCCAGTACGAACCTCATTTCTGCGAACATTATAGCACAGTGTATAAAGAGCAATTTCAAGCTCAGGACTGGCACCAATCCAAATACTGCTTAGAGGCTTGACTGCACCAAGCCAGGTAAAACCATTTATTTCAATCAAATCATCCTAGATGACAAACATGGTCATACTTGATAATATTATATCGAGTTTATTTTATAAAACAGTGAGACATATAAAGCAAAGTATATGTGATATTCTATTTTAAAGTCAGTGAACGTCAACAAATCTCACAATATTGTTATATAAAGCTTAGTCAAACAAAAAATATATAAACATATATAAAACATATATAATGAAGAAACATTTATATAACCTAAGTCTTTAAAATAGTTTTACCTCGCAGTCAACTTCTGAAAAGCCATAGGTAAAATTGCCCTTCTTTTCCTCTTTATAGGTCTGCACCCAGTTATTGAATCCTGTCACTTCGGCACCTCCTTCTCTGATTTGACCCTGTGGTATTTAAAGTACGAAGCATATAGATAAGGTATTCAATTACATTCACGCACCACTCTTTAGGTAGAATATTATGCTAATCATTAGGCACAACGTGAAAATGGTGCATGGCATAACGATATGAATGAACATATGCAAAAACCTGGAATGCGTGCTCAAACCCACTGCTATCCAAGGCTTGGCTTTGAGATCTTGAATATCGTCCGAACCAGTATTCTCGTACTTCATCTCGCCAAATCAATGGGTCTTCACTTGCCCGACCTGAATATAAACAAGACTATGTAAATATAAAGTTAATATAATGTGAATATATTAAAAGTTGGTTATAAATTGAATTATTGGCAGAATATAACTAAATGCTTTCGATTTAATGTGATGCAATTGTTATGGAAGTATATTAACAAAACAAAACAAAAACAGTTCCAGTTTGTTGTCAATCCTCTATACATACATTTTTAAAAATAAGTTATGTAAAATTTCATTGTCAAAATATAGCAAAATAAAAAAATACCTTCATGATATATCATATTGTAAAAACAATAACAAGTAGCGAAAATTACTCTACATAAACCATTATGCAAATCAAATATGATAACCAATTACCCCATTCTGCTAAATATTCCTGTGTTATTTTCATGCAATCTGTTTCTAGTAACACATCAAGAAATGCTTCGATGTCAGCACTAAGGTCAGCATCTTCTTCACCAATCAGTGGATTAAACTTCTCAAGCAGATTGATGAATTTTGGATATACTCCGCTTTCAAAACGGGTTTCGTCGACAGATACAAATAGCCTATGTTATAGCATAAAACGGATTAAAATGAAGTACAATATGGTAAACTCGTATTAGCATATTCATCATATCGAGTAGCTGTCAAAGAAAATAATGTTTATTCGATATACTTTTTTTTTGGCAATCAAAAAAAGATAAATCGAAACGCTTATTTATCACCCAATCACAAACAAGGGCAATTTTAAAGTAATTTGAAGTATATTTTATAAAGTTGAGGAGTGTTTGATTAAATCAAATAATCATATATATTTTTTAACCGAGATCAACTTAAAAGTAAATATGAATAGAATAACATACTTTTCACCGTTTCTGTCATACTCTATTTCATCGCTCGTGAAGCTGTTTACATCGGCACTGAAGATAACTTCTGATACCTCACCAAGTACCTCATCAGACAGAATAAATTCTACATAAAATGAAACAAAAGTACTTTAAAAGATTTTAAATTATTTTTGTTATTAAATTAATGGATAAAACATAGCCTTTTTCAACAATATACATAACAATATTTCAATGATCTATATATATATTGTTCGTACCTTAATGCATTTCAATAAACTGACGGGACAAAAAAAATGCCCTCTAGCGGTAGTTGAATAAATCATAATATATATAAATTATGGTACGTTTATAGAAATATATATGCTTTAAAATTCAGGATAATGAATTACAAACTTTTGTGATAAACTGTGTGATTATATATACTATATACTAACCGCATCTTGGGTATGCTGAGCTGATGAAGTTTGTTTCTTGCCATTGATAAGTAGTAATTGTTGTATTCACTCCATCAGCTACAGTGAAATAGCAATTGGTATTCGGTCTTGCCAAATAACAAATGGTATAAAGAGCAATCTCTACCTCGGGGCTAGTTCCGATCCACATCGAACTTAGAGGTTTTGTGGCGCCTCTCCAGGAGAATTCGCTGATTCCGACTAACTCGTTCTGATAAGTTGAGAAGACAGAGATATGCATTCAAGAATTTATTCAACAATGGGACATGTTGCAATAAAATTTAATTTTTCAGAATTATTTTAATGACCTTTCTCGCTGAAGATATATGTAATTGAACTCTGAAATTTAAATTTTGATAAAATATATGTGTAACATTGTTACAACGACATCAAAATGAATGCAAAACGGTATATGACATACCCCACAGTCTGCGTATCCATCATTGTATTCAAATGATCCTTTCACTTCTTCTTGGTAAGTCTGTACCCAGTTGTGAAAACCCGAAACCTCAAAACCACTTTCAGAAATTTGACCCTTTAAATTATTATGAATTTATCAGTTTAAAAAAAGTTATTATTATTTTGAAAACAATTGTTATGTTTATTGGTTCTGCTATCGATCGTATTTTAGATCAATTAGCAATAATTTATCTATTTGATTATCAGAATTTTACTTTCTGTAATACGAATCGCATTGTGCTACATTACTTGCCTGGAACACATGCTGAAAGCCAGAACTGTCCTCAACTCCATCCGTGCCTCTTGCATAGAGACCGAACCACATTTCTTTGAGATCAGCACGGAATGACTCAATATCATTCTCCACTAGGCCTAGACAAATAATTAATTTTTTGATTTGAAAACAATATTCGGACCAAATAAGAAAATTATACGTTTAAAACGTTAACTTTTTTCATAACGATTTTCTCTAAAGGGGAAAGAATTCGATAATAAAAAATAAGTATACATAGAACAATATGGATGATATATAAATCGCATTAATCTGAATTTTGACCATACCCCAATCAGAAAGATACTGGAACGCCACCAACATAGATTCGGTCTTTAACAGCTCAAAAAGGAAGAGTTCGATTTCGTTGTCGATATCTGGGTCTGGCTGCCCGATATACGGATTGAATAATTCGAGCATGACCCTCATTGAAGGGTAAGTGCCTGTATCTAGTCGTGACTCGTTGACGAATGTGAAGAGTTGGCTAAAATGTAAATAAAAACCAAAGTTATGATTTAATAAGCCATGTTTTAATACATTAAAACTTAAAACGCAAGTGTTACAGTTAGTTGTCAAATTCTAAAACGTTTAAGTATTATTTTAGTATTTAACCTTCTATTAGTTCGCTGTAAGCATAATATTAATAAAACATACTCAGGATTCCCCAAGTCATAGTCGATTTCGTCATCGGTGAAGCGATTGCTGTCTACGGCCCAGACTGCTTCCGTTGCTTCTGTGATTTCTTCATTTGTCTGTGCATGTGCTATCGTGGACCATATCATTATAAATTTATATTTTTTATTATTATTAAATTAACGTGTATTTGTATGTCAGATGTGACCGCATGTCTATGTTTGATATGATGAGATACATGATTGGAGTTGTGTTATAAATATATTAGCAGCAACCGTATCTAATTAATGATTGCTTTACCTTTGTTTCATGTTTGAATAAATTCAATACTTTTGGTGATATATGAGAGATGACTGGATGTTTTATGTGGTTATTTCATGGTAAAATAAACTTACCACAGGCGACAATGTAAGCCAACAGCAGGCAAAAGAGCTTCATTTTTGTTCGAAGTGTGCTCTTTTAATTCAACATCTAGGTCTATGCTCTAACCGTCGGTTACTATGTCTGAACATTAATTTTACTTTTACATGTAGTTAATACATAGACAGACACCATCTGGTTGCCTCACACGTCCAGGTCATGGCCTATATGATAAAGCTGTAATTAAGATGATTCTGTTCCAAGACATATTTCACGATTGATGATACAAATAATTGTAGTTCATATGAAAATAGCGGGGTATTACATTAAGCTAAAAGAATAAACGAGTAGCTGATGAAATCCATCACAACGTAACCTATTTTCCGTAACATGGAAAACCTACTTATAACTGTTACAAGTTGTTGTGAAAGATGGTGTGTCTCAATGTCTAGTTTACTTGGGCAGATTTTTTTTTCAAACTTAAGTTATGTTTTTTTTTATCTTGTCTTTGTGATAGAACGTTACAAATATGGCATAATTTGAACAACATAATAATTCAAACAAGCTCAAAATTTATGAGAATTAATATATTTATTGACTAAAATTCTTGTATCTCATCGTTTTATCACATATGAAAAACGATTAAAACTTAACATATACACATATAAACTTTTGCATCCAATATAACGTCATGATCACTGAAAATAACTATACCCTTTCATTCAATTTTGTACCATACAGTTTGATTTTCGAAGAGCTTTACAATTCATATCATGGATTTATACAATTTTGAAAACATCTTAACAAATCAGCAAAATTGTTTTCTTTTTTAAAGAAGTGTATGCCGATTAAATCCAAATAACTTAACAGCATACTTTAAACATCTTAGTGTATTTCCCAAATTATTTCGGACGTAATCCTTCAGTTTTTGTGTCAACTGGAAATTTAGTAGTGTTAGTTACGAACATATAAATGCATATCTTACCTATAAGTACAATGTAAAGTGCCGAGTAAAAGCTATTCCATGCATATGAAATAAGGTGATGCTATACATGCATGAATGGCCAGATTGATTGAGAATTTAGGCTTTTAAACATTATCAAATTGTTTTTATCAAAGCAGAATTGTTTACGAAAATATAAATATTTCGTGCATAGAATTATATATATATGTATATAACACGATAATATTTTCTATACCCAACCATATCAATAATCAAGGCATACTACAGATTTGCACATGAACTAAATAATATCATCTATTACAGTTAATACAACACTATGTAGAAAAGGTTTGCAGTAATAGAATTCTACACGTGATTTCCTTATCGCTTATATTCATTCATCTGTAGTTACTGATTTCGCTTTTAAAATCTAGTAAATTTCAAAATCTACGTAATACAGATATGCAGTTACAATTAACAAGATTCAATATTGATTGGTGTTTAATATGTGCTGTATAATATGTATTTTGAAACATCAAAATCAAATAGATGGATGCGACTTACTGTCATATTTACCTATATTTTTATAGTTATAACATACAGGTACAGTGCTGTGAATCTAAGGTGCGACGATCGTCCCCAAAATGTTGCGACTTATTCCAGTGCATTTTGTAGACGATTTCCGCACCTTAGATTTACAGCACTGTATTTTAACATTTCAAAATTTGACGTAACAAAATTGTGACCAAAACTCGTTTTGCAAATCAATAGTCATTTTTATTTTAGAGCGAAAAAGTGGAGGACGGAATATCGAGAAAAAAAAGAGAAATACATCCCTAACAGTAATGGAAACCAAAAGCTCACAGGTTTATCATAAGGAATTCGAGTGAGTCCTTTGTTTATGAAGTCATCTAAAACAATATCATGAAAAGCCGTGTTGGTTACAATATAAAGGACTATGTGCGATTTGGTCTATATTCATACCCCAAAAATGATGATATCTAAAATATATCAATCCGTATATTTTTGTATGTATTTTGAAAGACTATTACATCAGTGAAAAAGGAGTGAAATATCTAGCGGTTTGATCAATTGTTTCATATAGAAAAGTGCTTACTTATATATCCACCCAAGGAGAAGTTGATTTTATCACAATGTAGTATATTTTGATAAATATTAGGTCAGTGTAACTATAAATTTTATCATTACTTAGATATTTTACGCAGTTTATAGTATTAAATCCTAATTCATCACGAAAAGATTGATTAAAGGATGTTTAGAATTTATATTGTGGAATTTTGTTGCGAAATTCAATATTTAGGTAGTCTAATATATTGCCCAAAAATGGTAGAAAAAGTTCAAATTTGGTCAAGGCCGCATTCGAACACCAAGCTCGTTTTAAAGTATATGTTTTATCTTAACAATATCTTTTATATATGTAAAAATCAGCGTGGTGGTCGTATGCGGCCTTGACCAAACTTCGATTTATATCGCGTAAAATACACCTGCTTAAATCCGATAAATTTCAACGATTTTCTGCAATAACACCCTGTAACCAGAACCGGATTAGCCTACATACTTATTTTTATTTTTTGAAAATATACTAATGGGTCAATGTATTTGATATGCTTGGTAATCTTGATAATATCTTTCTTGATACCACTTCTTAACAATTATTTTACGAACACCTCCCATAATCCAAATAGAATTCATCTGGATGTTCTTAGGGTGTAATAATTTGAAAGTATGTTGAGTAGAAAATTAAGAAAAATTGTTATCAATGCCTTAGATAGTAAGCTTTCAAAATATGTAAAATTATTGAAGAAATTCCACAAATGAGTTTTGAATGCCCGATGATGAGCTTTGGGGTATGTTTCTTTATATAAGTCGCACATAGTCCTTTTCAATTAAGACCTGTCATCGTGGGACTGAAAAAGGTGTAATATCTATATCAAAATAGGCTAATTACCAAATAGTTTATGTTCCTGTAAAGTGGGACTTTTTTTTATTCGTAAAACAGCATCACATAAAGTTAGTTGAAGACACGGATGGAGTTTAATAAGAATCAATATTTTGGACAAAGCAAAATATGAATTGATTTCGTAATGATTGACAGTTGAAAAAAAAAAAACATTTAACACATGAACAGTTAAGGTAATTTGGACAGCATAAGATGATTAAATAGATTGACTAGCTTAGCATGTCATAGTTTGCAAAATAAAAGTTTTATAAATTCAAATGGATACAACATTGAAAACCATACAAAAAAGTTCATAGTAGAAGCAATTAATGTATCCGTAATTATTAATCTAACATGCCGTTTTAAACGGCAAATCTAAACCCAATTTAAAACCACATCTTATTCGCTATTCACTATTTCACTTGATTTATCACACCAAATAAACTCAAAAGGGACTTTGCCAAAAAACAAGAATAATTAAAGTTTGTCACAAATATTTACAACTATGGGACAATGTTCAACGTTGAACAATTGGTCACTAGAGTATCGTTATTATTACAAGTCAAGACAAAAAAAATCAAAACTCGAGTGGCACATAAATATATATGTGGGTGAACATATCGCCTTTAAGTTGCTATATTGTCATTCCTATGTTATCTTGATTATTTCCGAGTGAATATACATTGAACCTACATGTATATTATAAACTATAAATCGTTTAAGAAAACTCTGTTCAACACGATAATATAATTTGCTGAACTTCATTTGTTTTGCAAAAAAATATAGACAAGCTTAATTTCCTCTTTCTAGACAGTAAGCTATTTACAGATTTCTACCTCAAAAATATAGCTTTGTTATACTCCGGATTATTTGACAAAATATATACAAACCTAGTATTCTACGTGATTTAAGTGCCATGTGGTATATATGCACTATTCAGTTTGAATGTAAAGTAATCCAAACACAGTTCCATGTACCTAGAAACTGGGTTAATCCAAAAGCACTACTACTGTAAACATAAAATTGACTATTTTGCTTTCATAAAATGAATAATAACGAAAGAGCACAATTTTAAGTGTTCAAAGTACTACTTTTATCTATATCTTTATATATACATGTATATAGATCAGTCTTTGAATCGCATTCATTTTATACAACATATGCCTGACCAGCCAGCTTTTGCTTCTTCATAGAAAACTCGTTGAAACACCTCCTAACACCGTCACAAGAGTAACACACGATATACAATGTACCAAAAAGACATATCACATTTATAGAAACTCCCACAGCCCATCCCGAAATACAATGGAACCTCGTTAAACCGAACACTGATAATCCCCGAATTCTTGCTTCAAGCGTACGTAGTCTAAAGTTCAATCCTTTTATGTTTTCTTTATAATTCTTAGCCAACAAACCGAAAACCGGTTAAACCGAAAATCAGTCAAACCGATAAACCAGTTTCACTGAACCCATTCCCCCGCTCCCATGGTGTTCGGTTTAACGAAATTGAACTGTACATCGATGTCACAGATGATAAGCGCAGCACTAAAGATAGACTTCAAATTGCTTTTTCGCAGCAGCAGCAGCAGTTTTTGACTCGTCCGACCCCGTCGTTTCCGTTGTAGCACCGGATGTGGCTGTTTTATTTACTTCCGGTTTGCCGCCATTTTCAGCGATCGTGGTTGGTGGCGATTTGACGGACGCGGACTTTTTCTCGTGGTCGCGTTGAAGAAGCTGGCTCAAGCGCGAGTTATGCATCATTGATTGCGGGCGCATGATGCCTCCCTCTTCTGGAATGGAGAAAAAGAAAATGAAGGTTATGCGATATAGATATAGGGCTTTGTAAATATGGGTTTTAGATGGTTTTATAATACAGTAGCGATTTATTAACACGAAGTGTTTGGGGCAGACAAAATCGCATAAAATCTTAACTAAAATTTCGACTAAAATTTGGGTGATTTTGATATTTGATACAACTATGAAGTAATCCGCAACAAACAGTAACACGTATTCGAGTTAATGAAGCTCTACTATCATAATGGTGTTATTTGATAATGGCAAGTCCAGGAAAGATGAACTTTGATTATCTACTGTACATCATGGCAAACTAGAAGGTCAGTGACCTTGGATCCCCCGTGAACTTCAACGATTCGTAAATGCAGGATGGTCAGTTTTTACTAAAATTAACTTTGGAAATAACGAACTATTTTGCAAAAAAACAAGATCATGTGATGAAAGAAAAACAAAGTAACATCTTGCATCATCACTCACTTCTTTCTGAAGACATCTCTTGGACTGACGAGACCAGTTGGCAAAAGTATCCTCAAATTAAAGA
>LQRL01012062.1:0-10679 GCA_001703475.1 Hydroides elegans | reverse complement strand
GGTGGTGTCGTCGGCAGGTTAGGTGGTGTCGTCGGCAGGTTAGGTGGTGTCGTCAGCAGGTTTGGTTGTGTCGTCGGCAGGTTTGGTGGTGTCGTCGGCAGGTTTAGTGGTGTCGTCGGCAGGTTCAGCGGTGTTGACGGCAGGTTCGGTGGTCTCTTCGGCAATGTCGGCGGTTTCGTCGACAGGTTTCACAGTGTCGTCGGCAGGTTCGGTGGTGTCGTCGCCTCGATGCTTGTGCTCGATGTACTTCACTAGATTTTAACGAGTTTACCTTTCTCTTCAGTACGTTGCTGTATGTGTTCTTTTCAAATACCTCTGACACAATGCATGGCTCAATACAAAACGTACATCGTTCAATAAAACTCCCGTATTTGTCGTCATCCCGTAAAAGGCTCTTCATGAGTACTTTATCCCCAATCTGGTATTCCTTAACATGTCGTCGTTTATCGTCGGCGACTTCTGTACAGACGGGGGGGGGGTGTTCGATGCGACTTTCGACATCACAATCTCTCTAATGGACATCATAGCGTCATCGGTTTCAGAGAGCGAAATAGCTAGATAGCACTGCCTGTTGACTGTAGATTACTCGACATTGCATTGTATTGGTTGAGGAATGACATACGGTCCTATATGAAATAAGGACCGCAGGAAGGTATGTGACCCATTGTCGAAGCATTT
Organism: Hydroides elegans; assembly: GCA_001703475.1. Classification (NCBI taxonomy): domain Eukaryota; kingdom Metazoa; phylum Annelida; class Polychaeta; order Sabellida; family Serpulidae; genus Hydroides; species Hydroides elegans. The sequence goes on along the minus strand of LQRL01012062.1, from coordinate 10,001 downwards.
GACAAATGCATCTTTCACGGCTGATATTGCCGCTCAACTAGCCCATTGTCTTGTGGGTGGTAGCTCTTTAGGTTGTGCTACTTTGTGCAAGTAAGACGATGGATTTGAAACGTAGACTGTGCGTTCCTGGTCATTTATCTGGACCTTGATGCAGCGAAGGCAACACACTATATCTCAGTTGACTCTAAGACTCGAGCTTTACGCATTGGGAAAAATAATTCATGGCAACAACAATACAGCAGTGTCCATACTTAGTGCGCGCCAAGGTATTGTAATGGGGACGCCAATCTGGGCAATTTTTAGATGACTTTTCAAATAAATATATCGATAATTTTTAGGCGAGTGCGATCAATTTAAATGTGATCACCCAGACAACTAGTAGTATCACTATCACCTGTACCCATGTGAACACTTTCAATTTGATTCGTTTCTGTTGTTATATAGTTTTAACAACCAATAATTCTTTGAACTCCACACTATTTCGAGCTCGTTTGTGTTTATAGAACCACTTTTACAGAACGAGCCAAGAACACTTTGAGAGTCTATATAGATGTGTTTATTTTTTGAAGCACCACTTGGATTTTTACTATGTACAACATAGATGAAAATCTGATCAATATTATCTTTTTTTGCTATCCATTTACAACGTATATTATTCAGCTTGCCAAATTTATGATTTAAAATGGTATTCCATTTATACTTACCGAGTTTGTATCCGTAGCGGACATGGAGCAAAATAGATGTAATTAAGTAAACAAGACGTAAATTAAAGCATAGCATGCAGCACAAAATATGCATCTTGTATTGTTATGACGTACATTCCAAGTATGTTTTATTTTTTAACATGGAGCAAGTAGTCAGAGTCCTCGGAGTGTGAGGGGTTAATACCTTCGTGCAGTCCCTTCGTAGGCTCACAAGTCCCTTCGTAGGCTCACAGGTTAAGTGCGATTATTATTCAAATAAAATAACCATAAATGAATAAAAGGTGTGAGGTTTCAAATCGGAAGGGGAAGCTTGAAATCCATTCTCAAATACCTGGGAGGATAGCTTTAAATTGATTCTAAATTAATTGTAGGTAGCTTTAAATTAATGTGATAATTAGGAGGTAATTATTTAGGGGAGGGTGGGGTAGCCTGCAATCTTTTCAACGGTGTAAAGATGCAACCACCCTCCCCGGTAATTTGAGCTACTCACTCGTAATTTGAAATAGTTTTCAAGCGAACCGTTTCTATTTAAAACTACCATCCCTTTTTATATATGTTATTGTGCATATTGAATAATTTGTCAATCGATCTAATAAGGCTATATTACATTATATTGTGTTGCACAGTAGTGAAGGAAACACCTATGGTGTTCTCGGACTCTCGTTAATGGTTAAGCGCATCACCCCTCCCTGAGGAGGGAGGGTTGATATCGGTGGGTGGGTCACCAGTTGAAAAGTAAACAAAGCATCAGGACGCAATAATTACGTTTTTTTGACGTAATAGTTACGCAACAGCATTTGCACAGTAAGGAACCAGTCCGGAAACATCTTTGGTGTTCTCGTACTCTCGTTCATGGTTTAGCATCCATAAGCCCCTCTGGGATATATGGAAGTTACATAATGTTATATATACAACAATATAACTATGTTTAAGTCATATGGTGTTATACATATGTCAATATATAACTATGCGCTATATGAAAACAATGCAAATGGCAGCTCCCATGCATGGTAACCATGGATAAATGCTGCATTTTGATTGGTTGAAACCCATTTCTAGCTCATAGCTTCATTAATATTCTACATAGGGACTTGCATTTGGAAGCTTATGACTTATACTATAATATGGTTATGTCCGCCATTTTGAATTTCAACATGTCACGTTACCACATGCTATTTTTGATTGGTTTAAACCATTTTTACGGTTATAGTTTCATTAATACTCTACTTAGAACCTTGCCAAAAGTAGCGTTGGAAAGCTTATGCCTTATACTATATCATGAATGTGGTCACGTGATCTAGACTAGGAATATGGACCTAGACTAGTAAGGGTTTAAGGAAAATGGGCCTAGACTAGACCAATGGGCCTACACTAGTAGCGGTTTATGACTTTTCTTTGCTACTAAAATTGCTCCCAGCATTGTTCCTTGCTCCTAGCATTGCTCCTTGCTCCTAGCATTGCTTCTTGGTCCTAGCATTGCTCCTTGCTCCTAGCATTGCTCCTTGGTCCTAGCATTGCTCCTTGCTCCTAGCATTGCTCTTAGCATTGCTCATAGCATTACGCCTTGCTCTTAGCATTGCTCCTAGCATTGTTCCTTGCTCCTAGCATTGCTCCCAACCTTGTTCATTGTATGCATAAGGTATTGCTCCTAACATTGCTCCTTGCTAGTGAAGAAGATACCTTGAGCATAAATTGAGCAAGGTACTGCTCCTAATATTGATCCTTCCTCCTAGCATTGCTTTTATCTTTGTCCCTTGCTCATAACATTGCTCTTAGCATTTAACCTAACATTGTTTTGAAAAATGTTTGGTTCGAATAAGTATTAATCAAACTTCATTTATGCTTTAGGCGTTAAAGAGTTAGCATCTATTTATGTTCAAATGTTTTAATTTGAAAAAAATCTGAATCGCTATGTTATAGTTTCTTCTTCACTTATGTTGTTTAGAAAACCTTTCAACTTTAATGTGAAGACATATATATATATATAAGTATTAATTTCATGTGATTACTTCATTTATGTTTTGAACGTTGAAGAGTTAACATATAATATAACTAAACTTTCTACCTAAGGGAGATAGTTACCACGCCGGAGCAGGACCGCTGCATAACGCTTCTGCATCTCCGAGACCGCTTTAGGTCGGCCAGTCGTACTGCTCGTTAAACGCCGGAAAGGCATAACCCACGGATCTCGGCCGATACCGTTCAGCGCCGTTTACTCTAACGTAATCTACGGTGTCGACGACCGTATCATGAGAGCATTTTGACACCGGTTCGCCGTCGCAGACGACTACCGTGGACACGAAAGCGTGTTAACTGGACCCAAAGGCAGTGGAAGACTGTTTTATTCTCGGACAATGCCAGATTTTATATTGACAGATTTGACGGTCGCGAGCACACATGGCGTATTACGAGCGAACACTACGCGAGCTGTTGCGTTCGTGAGCGCGATATATGGGGCGGACCAAGCGCTATGGTATTGGCGTTTCACCACAGAACATCTCTCGTAATCTTACTGCCCGGCGCTATATTTCAAATGTGCGAGTCGCATAAGCAAAAAATCAGCAATAGTATGGCACTGAGCCCCACTGATCCTAGGAGTCTGTTTGCATGTTCAACTTTCACAGTTTAACCATACTTGAATGTAATTAATGATTGGTGTGCGTATTGTTTGAAATATACATAAAAACATATATAAAGCGTTTTAAAATCGAAACATTTATTTCATATACCTCTGTTAACGCACGCATCCAAATGTTTGGCCCCATGTGCATTTATATATCTTAACGATTTCAACTCGAAACATTTATTTGATTATTCTTGAATCACACATTTATCTTAACACTTACCCTATATGCATCAATATCTAAATAGTTATCAAATAACTCAACGAATAAGCAACTATGTTTGTTTATGTATATGGAATTCTTATACTACTGAATACTTCGCCACACACAAAGAAGAATCGCGTCTACTATGCAATAATCTCTGAGTTCAATATAGGATTAGTGCGACATGATATGATGTCATATAGCCTTATTATATAGATTGATAAATTATTCGATTAAAATAAAATAAGGGGAGGGGTAGTTATCGATTTCAAATTACCGGGGGTAGCTTAATTTGGGGGAAGCTTGAAATCTACCGGCAATAGTGTCATAGATAAAAGGTCATGAGATTATTGCCCCCTTATGAGATTATTGCCTCCTATGAATTTTTATATATATATTATTCAAGTATATTCTGTTGATAGTTATGTTTAAAACTGTAAGGTATACTTTATTTGTCAATATAACTTAGCTTTGATGTGCAATAGTCTATCAAAATGGAAAAAATCTTCATGTAAGGAAGTGATAAAACAAATTCATATCACACCTCTTTCATATGAGACATAAATTTAATTTAGTATTTATTTAATTTAGTTATTCATAAGGCATCCAAATTAATTTTCAATAAATAAAATACACTTCAAATGCCAAATGCAACGTCATTACATGGATGATGTGACTTAATTGCAATCTAGTGCTTCCGCAGTATTTGCGTCTTTTCTAATCTTAATCCCAATTAAAAACAGTTTGACACATCGTTTCCTCGGTTATACACATTTCATATGGTCCCGAGCTTTATTCATTTGCAATAGGGGCAAGAATATCACGGAGGGGCCAATAATCTCATGGTCAAAATCCATGATACTCTTGCCCACCGGCAATAGTGTCATGGGGGCAATAATATCACGCTTCGCCGGTTATCTAAGATTGGTTTGAAAAACCTCTATTTTATTAGTAAAATTATTTTTGAATATTATTTATTTTGTCGGCGGGTAACTTCGGTTTTGGTAGCGTCGCCGGTGTTGCGGGGAAACAAACCTCAGTGAAAATTTACCTAAGTTCTCTATGTGTTCTTTATAAGGGACCGCTGCCCTTTTCGGTGTACGTGACAATTGTTTCCTCGGACATAATTCGAGATGTGTTTCGAAAATATATTGAATACACAGTGGATTAGGGACTAGCACTTATATTTACACTTGGAATCGCTTAATAATGATCAATTTGCCAATAAATTGTGGTTGTTTATTTCGAATCAATAACTTTTCATTTTTATAGGGATTCTTGGTAATATAATTGTGTATATTTTTGAAGCAATTACCATATTTGATTTATTTAATTGATTTTCAAATATCAGACCCTTCTTATAAATGTATTTTTTATTGTAATTTATCAAAAAAATATATATATTTCAGACCCTTGGTACGTATTTTCTTTTGAAAAAAATGTAAATCGCGTTCTTTGATGATTTATTTTAGACATATTTGATTCTCTTCGATAAAAATTACAATCTCTAAACAGAAAATTGCAATTATGGTATATCATTGTTGATCTTAATGCACCACAGTTCCATTTGATTTTCTTTCATGTTTAGTAACAAAAAGATGCCAATGCTGCAACAATAATACCAAGCAAATAATCAAAGGGTTTCTTTTTAGTTTCAATTTCAATCGTCAGCGTAAACGTTAATTATACGAATTCAAAATCACTTAAGTGGAAGGACGCACATAGTTATCCAATAAATATCTTAATGTGTAATTGCAATTACAATTTTCGTTGCTCATTGGCGACTCTTTTAAGAAACATCATATATGTTGATTATATTTTCTAAACTCATAGTAATATAAAATGTTTGAGAGAAAAAAAAACAAATATACCACCCCATCTATAATCAATTTGTTAAACTAACGGCAACTGATAATGCACAATTGTTTCCATGGTACAATTATTTCCCTTCCTCAGTGCAGGGAAACAATTGTGCACAATTGTTTTCCTGCTGAGGTTTGTTTCCCTCCAACACCGGTGTACCATGATATTATTGCCCCCCTAAATTCTTGCCCCCGGCAATAATATCATAGTGATATTATTGCCTCACGGCAATAGTATCATAGATGAGAGGTCATGAGATCCTTGCCCCCTCCGTGAGATTCTTGCCCCCTATGTATGTATTGTTATATATATAATTCGAAAATATTGTGTTTATATTAAAGCTCCAAAATGTAGTTAAAGCTATATTTTTCAATCTAGTTTTTCTTTGTTGTGTAATATTTTAATAGAAATGGTTAAATACATATCTACAGGATTGTTTGGTCAGAAAATGGTTAAACAGATTCACCTCATCCCGTTTCATCTGACACTTAGATTCAATATAAGAGTTATACATAAGACATCCAAAAGAATTTTGAATAAGTATTACATCTCTCAAAGGACAAATATCATCGTCATAACATAAGTAATGTGATTTAATTGCAATTAAGTATCATGGATCAAGAAATATCTGTGTTTACTAGGTTCAAAACAATTTAAATGGTTATGGTACGTTAATCGTAGCATACAGCGTAATTTAAAATAATCAAAGATCCATGAAAATAATGATTTGAAGAGCCTATTAAAGGCAAAACGTTCAGAATTGAAAGGTTACAAAATTGTTCCTTTTCTTATATATCTTTCAACCAACAATTTTTCTACAACTTATTTATCAAATAAATAAGTGTTATATTATATCAGTTTAAATAGTTTATATTACTCATCAAAAGTTAGGAAAAATACTCATTTGAAATAGGGGGCAAGAATCTCACGGAGGGGACAATCTCATGGCAAAAATCCATGATACTCTTGCCCCACGGCAATAGTATCATGGGGGCAATAATATGACGCTACACCGGTGTAACGGTTTCAAGCTACCCCCCTAATTATTACCACCCCGGTAATCTCAAACCGGTTTCAAGCTACCTCCCGGTAATCTGATACCGGTTTGAGGCTACCTCCCCGGTAATTTGAATCCGGATTCAAGCTACCCCACCGGTTTGAAACTACCCCCTCCTAATTGTTTTATTTTTTTAATTTTTTTGTAATAGAATAGTTTTTCAATCGATATGATAAGGCAATACGGCACCAAATTCTGCCGCACTAATTTTTTAAGCCTAAAAGGGAGTTATGTGCGTTGTATAAACAGAAGGGCCGTTAAGGTGTGACACCGATCCCGTATACTCCGATGACTCTATGTGCTTGTTCTATGTTCACAAATAAATTAAAATGTTTATATGAATGTGTAATTTGAGAATAATAAAATGAATTATTCGAGTTGGCAACGTCGAAATATATATCTATGTATATTTTGCAAAACGTTTAGATACCTGTGGTAATTAAGAATATAAAAATATATGTTACGAGTTGAAAACGTTTTATTTATGTCTTTTGGTAGAATTCAAATGCTTTTTATTTAAACTAAAGCAAACAAACTATTAAGTGCATCCAAGAACGTGTTAACTGTGAACATGGAAGAAGCAAATGTGCTCGGGGGATCAGTTGGGATCAGTATCATACTATCACAATCCTTTGTTCATGCGATGTGCACAATCACTTCTGGGTTTAGGAGATTAATGCAAACAAATATGATACAAAATAACCTCACAATATGAGTTAGAATAAAAAAAAACTTTTAAAATATAATCAAAATAAAAATTTGGGGAGGGGGTAGTTTCAAACCGGTGGAGGTAACTTGAAACCGGTTTCAAATTATCGGGGAGGTAGTCTCAAACCGGTATCAGATTACCGGGGGGTACCTTGAAACTGGGGGTAGCTTGAAACCTTTACACCGGTGTTACGTGCAAAAAGCCCGCCCTGCTCAACAGCCCCGGTTTCGCTATATGCTCTTTATAAACATGAGCATAATCTCACATTTTCGAGGACAGGCTTTTTGTCTTATCACTAATCACGAGACGATTCAGACTTTCTTGAACGACGAGAAAAACATGAAGTTCACCACGTGCAAAAAAGCCCTATTCGTCTTATCTGTTTATTTAAGTATTTATTCGTGATCGCTTATCAATGGCTAAGATGATAAGTTAGGATTAATTTTCAAATACATCATTCTGAAAAATTAAGTGCATCCAGCATTTGTCTTGTCTAAAACTGTAAGCTTCATTTAAAAAAACAGAAATTGATGTTATTTCCAGTAAAAGGAGTAAAAGAGCTTTAAAAAATATTTGCAATGTGTAAGATTTCCTAGAATATATGTTAAGTATGTAGATTAACTTCCGTATCCAGACATTGACATAGGATTATTCCTAACATTCGCTTTTCGTTTCAGGGGATTAATTATTATTTATTGCTAACCATTTAAAGTGTATTTAGCATATAGCTCATTACATAATTAAGGCACATTAACCTTTCAGATTTATTTGGTAAAAAAAGGCATGAATATGTTATGAACAAGTGTGGTTCCTACATTTAGCTATTTTGACATTATGAGTTTTGGTTACTTAATAATCTTGAAATATTTGGTAAACTGTAAATGATTTTGATATATTTGAATAAAAATGTGACGGTTATTTTTTTATTTTCACTATTCAATTATTTTAATTTTTCATTTTCAATAATTCACAACACGTTATCACCACATGATGAAGCTCAAATATTTGCATAACATATCAAGATAAGACAATGCAGGTTTTTTGCACAAAGCAGACTTTTTGCACGTGAAACGGACGCGTGCTAGAAAGCCCCATGGGCTTTTGAGCTAGGCGGGTTTTTTTTGCACAGAACACCGGCTGGTTTGAGCAGTATTTTTTCATGTGAACACTCTCAAATATTATTTTTGTTGTCCTATATCTCTAACGACTAACTAGGATATTAAAGTCAACGTATTGTCCTGAGAACGTATTTGAACCTTATTATTTCCCTTATTTTCTTTGCGATTTTCCCAATTTTTCTGCAGCATATACATCTTCTAAAACGCGGGGTTTTTGCCGATTTTCGTACTTATCATTTAGTTATAAGCATATATTTAAATAATAAAAATGATTTTCAGGATTTTTTTCTTGATTTTTGTGCATAGATTACCCTGTTCTCCCTTTTTCCTTTGACTTATGTTTGACTTTTGGACTAATGTTTGACACTTTTCTGCGAAAGAATTTGACCATTTCTGTCAGGTTATTTCAAAATTAATTGGCTTAAGAGGGATATCGACTTGGGTTCCAGGGTCGTCATTGTGCACCCCAGAATTAAATTGTCAAACGAGCTATGTTTAATCGGAAAAAAGAAACTTTAACTATGTACAACACGGTCAAAAATCATATCAATATTATTTTGCTGCTGTACATTTTCAATGAATTTCTTGATTTTGATGCTTAGATTACCATGTTCCCTTGGTATCCTTTGTTAAATCATGATTGTGACGTCATCCAATAGATTTCCTTTGATCATTTAGGGTGTTATTCCCCAACGAAAAAACCCTATGTTTTTCCTGAGCCATGTGTCAAAATCCTTGATTCATGGTTGAAAAAATATTACACGAGGGATTAGTGTCCATCTTAATTCGAGAAATGCAATATATTACACGTAGAACTCGTGAGTATCGATGACACATACTCACAATTTTGAAGCATAAGGCCCTGGCTATATGTAAAGCGTTTGTCGAGCTTTTTGAAGCAAGCGTATTTTCCGGTATAGTCCTTACGGGAAACTCAAAACGCTACCTAAACAATCGTTTTGCCTTTTAACGCAGGACGTATTCTGGGGTTCCTTTGGAGAATACATTGAAAAGTACGCTTGCTGTGAAAAAAAATATAAGCTCGACGCTTCTAATGTGGTCATGTCCTCTTAGGCACTCATAGATTTGATTTATTTCAGCATAAATACTAGTAAACAACTTAAACACGTAGTTTTGATTGGTTAAACCTATCTTAACCTTAATATTTTGATTTTAACATTTACTACTTAGAATCAAATTAGGCGATGTTTACCCAAATAAAGGAAAGTGGTTTTATATAATAATACCGACAAATAAATCTCATCTGAATTTCGATTAATTAATTTTCAGTTGGTTGTTTTTTTTTAAGATTACAAAATGTAAGCTTTGCACCTGCTTTCTTACTGGTAAATACACTTAAGAATTTAGATGTATTCGAAAAATAATCTAAATAAATTCTCCGTTATCCTCAAGTTATCATAATATATTCACATTTTAATTTAGAAAAAAAGATTGCATTTCATATCACTGGATCTTTTAAATCGCGAATGAATGTATGTGGTGAGGGAACTCGACATTTTAATCTTATTTATAAGTCTCGAGGTTGGGGCAGGCAATAACTAATGGGTATTACTAAGGATTAAAACTATAAATGCTAATGATTTCATATAGATGCAAATGATATCAAGATTTAAATCAGAGAAAGCATTCAAGTTTGAAATTCTGGTCATTAACACCCTCCTAACGTCGGGTGTTATTTTCCCAGAATTTCTTCACTTTCAT
>LQRL01012042.1:1684-22491 GCA_001703475.1 Hydroides elegans | reverse complement strand
TCTTTTCAGAGCTATTCTCAATCCCAGGCTTTGAAAAGCATAAAGAAAATAAGAAGTTTTACTCGAAATGTCTGCGATCAGCCGGCTTCGCAAAGAGTGGATTTGACGAAAGATTCAATACAGAATGGGAAGATCTGGAAAAGATGTTTGCATCTTTTGAGGGAAAACCATTTGACCCACAGTCTTATTTTAGACAAGTCTTTGCGAATGTTATTCAGGCCATCATGTTTGACAGGCGGTACTCGCTTGATGATAAAGGTAATTGAAACAAAGATAAAATGTTCGATTATGTTCAAACATATACATTTTCAAGAAAATCTTCTACATGAAGTTGGATATATAATAAGAAATAGTTCAGCAGGCTTTAAATAAGCACGCTTTTGTATAATTTAAACGTTTCAAGCTGATTTATAGAACTTTTCCAAATGTATTTTTATAGGTTTCCTTATCCTATCTAGGGATATCATTCAAAACCTGTATTGGAAAACGTTTAGATTTAATATAATTATTTTTTTTAAATATTTTTTATTAACTGGCTAACAATTCGACGTTCTTTATACTCTCAATTTACTTAACTAAACAGCCATTTTCATTTTGAACAGAGGTGGATACGTTTCCGGACCTGGTCCAGAATTTCTACAATGGCGCCATGACTGAGGACTCTATGTTTCTCCCGAAATTTCTGCAACGATTAATGAGCGACGACCGTTTATGCCCGTCGGAGCGAGCCAAAAAGGGCGAGGAAAAATTCACGTCACATATCATGGAGATTATCAAGGAACACGAACGCACCTACGACGCGAACCAATCACGTGATTTCGTTGACGTCTGCTTAAAAGAGGGCGTTGTGGAGCGCAAGGGATATCGACATCTGGCGCATATATGCATTGGTTTCACAGCGGATGCTATTCATACAATGGGTAAGTGAGCGCGAAACATTGATTTTAGCAAAACATTTATTTTGCTTGCAAAAGTTTAATTTCTCTGATAATGTTACAAAAAGTAGTATAGTTCAGATACTTTTACAGCCAAAACTTGTCATGAGTCATGAACTGAACTTGGGGATCAATCAGCTCATTTCGATTACATCATTGAATAAAACTCCATAGAAAAGCTTTAGATAGATTGGTTAGAAATCTCTGAATATATTGCAATACATATGTATGAGATAAACTGTAATAAAAAGCCTAATCAATAGCATAACGGATTATAACGACGCTGACTACTTACATGATCCGAAAAATTAAACTTTTGCTAGTGAAATAAAATTAATCTTCTGCGCTAATAGGTATGTGCATGATGTATATGCTCCTGTATTTGATCAACTATCCCGAGCACCAAGAGCGCATGCGCAAGGAGGTCCAATCAGTGGCGACTTCCGGTGACGTCACGACCAATCAGAAGAAAGACGAGATGCCATTTACAGAGGCATTTATTAACGAGGTCATCAAATAATAGTCTATCCATTTTTCAAGCACTGTTTAAGAAGAGAAAAAAACTAGTTGTAAACAAACTGCAATTGAACTAGAAAAATGGGTTTGCTTTTTCTAAATCAATTACTTTTTGATTGATAATTGTGCCAAAAAAACATAATGTACGATTTCCATGCATGCACATGCTTCAGTATGGTGTTTTATACAAATCAAATAGAACTTTCTACGTTTATGAGTCGAAGTCTCATCAATGAAAACCAATATTTACTTTACCATTCTAGGTTATGCGTCATGCATCACCAGTCGCAATCATGTTTGAGAATAGCCCACGCGAAACGACCACGCTTAACGGATATCGCATCCTAAAGACGGATAAGATTTTCGCGAATTTGCATTATATACATCACGATCCGCGCACTTGGGTCGAGCCCAATCGGTTTGATCCGACTCGATTTCTGGACAAGGACGGAAAGTTCAAGCGATATGACGAAATTATTCCCTTTGGATTAGGTAACAGTAATAAAGCTTTTCAAGTATGTCGAATGCTATTGATTATGTGAAAAATCAGAAAAGTGATCATGTATGCGGTCCATTCAAGGTTGAAAAATTCTACACAAACAGTACCATTTTTTTTTCAAGTATGATCATGGTAAATAATTCAAATATTCCGAATTTTGTCAGTTTTCCCCTTTATTCCGATGCGAAAAGGTAATTTTTAGATATCAAACCCTGAACCCGCAGCTGATTTTCCGACATTCTTTTTGATGTTTGCCAGGCCCTTGTCATCTCTGAATTCCTTTTAATCAAACAATAACCATAGGAATTTATTTTAAAAAAAAAAAACGAAGCAAAAGATTAATCATAGACATCTAAACGCATCGAGTAGTGGATCTTATAGTAGAACACTCTTTTGGGTTACCTACAATGATAAATGAGTTTTTTCGTCTTTATTCCTTTATTAAGAACTTATTTCTTTCATTGTTCTATCACAGGGCGTCGCCGCTGCATGGGCGAACAGCTCGCCAAAAGCGAACTATTTTTCTTCACGGCAAACATGGTTCGCTGCTTCGAACTAAGTCCAGTGGACGCGAACAGCCCGCCTGACGTTGCACCAGCGGAAACCTATGGACTAAGGGCAAACAAACCGTTCGAGATGGTGGTCAAACGGGTCTGAGAAGATTATGTAGATTTTTGAGTCTATTGAATATTCTCTATCGATGGATTTCATAAAGTTTAACAAAATGCATGTGTTTATTGATTTCGACGCCTTCTGGCTGGGGTCAAAATTGCAGGCCAATAAGCCATTTTGCGATGGTGGTCTAACGAGTTGGAAATGATATGGCATTATATGAATAATTAGAATGGATAGAAGTGATATATATTCTTTTAGCTGAGACCAACCACTGGACTGCGCACCGGCTGAGACATATGGGTTTAGGGCAAACAAGCCAATCGAAATAGTAGTCAAACGATTTTGGGACGATGTATAATATTAATCTCAGCTTATCCGATTTTAATAAATTAAACAATTATATTGAGCAAAATTCATCAAAATATGATCGGTTTAAGCCATCATTCGGTTTAACCGTGATCGATTTAACAAGGTACTGTATTCAGTAGAAGACTTTGTTCCATTGATGTGACAAAGCATTCTTTGCATTCTGAATATGGTCAAACGATATATGATTCAAGATGAAATGGCTGTAAAAAGTTCGACGCTGGGATTTTGCATATATATTGAGCAGAAGAAGAAAAATATGTTCTGCATAATATACCGTAATTACCAGTATATATACATTCAAAACACCTGGGTGCGGGTTATACAACGGTGCGGGTAATACACCGAATTCAAAAACATAAAATGACCTATTTTGGATTTTCATGTGAAATATGGTTAACTATTGTAATGATTAGTCAATAAATAGTTCTAGGTGAAGTTATTGTTTATTTTAGATTTTCTCAAAGTATTTTCGCCTTTAACAAGATTGTCATGGGTTGGACAATGACTCAACTTTAGTGTAAAGCTTAAGGTATTTAAGTACTTGCACATGTATAACGTTCATATAATATATGCACTAAGTGTGCAAGTAAATAAAAACATGGGAAAATGTCTTTAGAAGTAAGTCACATGTCTATTCGTTTTAACTTCTGCATCAAGATATTTTACAAGGTGGTATATATTCATACCAGATGGTAATCGAACCCACGACCTAATAAGTGCGAGCCCCATGCTCTTGCAACTGGGCTACAGCCCACTCATGTTATGTATAAACATACAAACATGTATATCTTACAAGAGTGCATTATGTATAATTGAATTTGAAGAATTCCCGAATAAATTAGACTATTATTGTTAAGAAATATATTATGAATATCATTTTAGCGTTTTTATGTGAACAAGTATTTGAGGCTGATTCAAGGTTCGAACCCACGATTTTGGCATATACTCTACCAGCTGAGCTTTCTGGCCAGATGTGAAACACCATACTCAAACAAGTCAATGAATGTCATAAAATGATAAGAATAAAGGTAAGTGTAAGCTGATAAACAACACATGAATGATAAAGATAAGAAGAATGATTAGACAAAGTATCATAATAATAACTATTTTAACTATGCTAACTATTTAGCATCATGATTATTTATTCTATTATCATCGATCATTTCTTTATATTTATTATTATCATCAATACAATTATTCAACATTAGTTTTTGCTATTATCACAAATAAGGGAGTTTTCTTTACTATATAGAAGACAAAATTGGCGACAATAGTTCACCATGGCTACCCAAGTGAGTAAATCTGTCTAAAACTGCTTCGCGGCGCGCCTTCAACACACTGCCAATGGTGCTTTCCTCGAACGTTTACTGCAGATACCGGATTTTTGTATATCTTCGTTACCCTTCAGTACATTCTCTTGCAAAATATGTTCGAATTAAAGGTAGTTTTTATGTTTGAAACAGATTTAAAAAGTGCATATAAACAGATTCGCATACAACCATATGATTGGCATATATGTGCTATTTCATGAAAAAAAAGCACTTTATATGTATGTCAGAGAAATAGTTGGTCTCCGTTCAAGTGCATATGCCCATCAACGCACTATTTCATGCATTTCCTATATTATTCGTAAATATTTGTACTTAGTCTGCTCATATATTGATAATTGCGGGAGCTGAATCAGTTGATAAGGCATCTGTTGCTTTATTGACTTTGCAAAATTTACTTGGATCTCTAAATCGTATTAAGAATCCTGATAAAGTCACTCCGCCCCCAGCAAAAATGATATTTCTCGGTAAAATATTAAATTCCAAAGATTTGACTACGACGATCCCAGAAGAAAACCTTCAAGAAATTGGACACATATTAAATCAATGGTTATTATTTACACACTGTTAACTAAACAACTGCAATCGTTGATGGGGAAATTACAACTCATTTCAGGTTTCATTAGGGGAGTACGCATATCTAACAATAGACCTTTGAATAGACTTTTCGCGAATCATATGCGAAAACGAAAAATAGAATATCATCCTTTCCCAAGAACTTAAACGCGAAATCCATTTCTGGTTTTAACTTATGACAAAATTTCATCGGTTTTCGATAATCTGTGAACTGGAATGGACAGCCGTGGATTTAGTTTTTGCTTCAGATCGATGCTTTATAATAGGCGCAGCACGTTTTTTCAAATCGACATTTTAGTCTCCGTTTACGGATTATAGAATACATGTGCTCGAAATACTCACGCTAAACCAGTGTTGCAAAATAGTGGATACTTTTGGGCTGGACGGAAAATTAAGGCGAGGTGTGATAATCAATGCGTCGTTATAGCCGTCAACAAAGGAATATCAGTGGATCCAATGGTTCAGTCACGCATCAAAGAATTAATCTATGCGTGAAACAATCACTGGTTTAAACTACGAGCGGTGTATATCAGATCAGAGGATAATATTCTACCGGACGCTTAGCATATTTAATCAAAGCGCACAACAAAAACGTTTCTTTCAACAAACCGCAGGGCTTGGGTTCACCGAAACAGCTAGCATTTTATGGTGTTCTCCAAAAATATTCATCATTTTGTAACATCTTACTCGGGCTGCATTTATGTGCACAAAGAATGTCATAATAGCAATGTTTCATGGACACTTCAAAACGGAGAAAACCATTACAAATACCCTTATTGCCAATACCGGGATTTCATCTTTGCCTCGTTACGGCAGTTAAAAATATGTTTTAAGTGGTCCCTGCCCCACCTCATTCACCCTCGTTTGTTATCTTTTAAAATGGTAATCTGACGCCAATTACTCATGCAGTGTTTGTACATCAGCTGCGTCAATTTATCAGTGTTTGTGGTGATTATTTTCAAAAATACTCTGGGCACAATTTTCGTCGAGGCGGCTGTCAGTTTGCTGCATGATGTCAAGGTGTCACGGTACCCATGCTTATAAAACATGGGAATTGGAAATCCAGTGCTATTCAACGATACTTGGATAACGATCTGTTTACAAGGTTAATAGTTGTGCGTGCTATGATATATAAAATCAACAACAGTGGTTACTAAAATTGCGTATCAATCATAGAATTGTTTAATGGTCCATTTCATGTAAATAAGTATACTATCTTAAAGCTAGTCTCGTAAAAACATGTTTAATATGTATAAATATGTCTGTTATAGCAAAAAAGGTTTATATTTTTATTTCATGTATCATATTTGGTTAAAAAAGTATGTATTTTTCTTTACAATATATTTCTAATCATTAGAAATGACGAAATCGCAGGTCAAATTAATGAACTAAGGCGTATATTAACGTAGTTATTGTGGAATAGACTTATAAATTGTTGCATGTTCTATAAGCGTTTAGGTATTAAACACAAGTATTGGTTTAGTTCATGTAGATTAAATGAGTCTCATTGTAAAGTCCATGTTTTGTTCATGTTAAACATAGACTCTATGGTTTGCATTAAAAAGCATGTCTTCGGCGGTTTATATCTCTCCTCCCCTGCTATCGTTTGGCTGTTTTCATTTTTTTCTTAAAATAATCTTATTTGTACGTTAACCATGGTCATAGGTGTTGCTATAAACATTAGATTTAATAAATATATATCGCCAAAGACTGCTATAGTTTTCATTGGTTTGTAAACATATACAACACAAAAGTAATTGGGTAAGCTTTGTCTTCAGTAAAGCGGTTTAATTACGCGTTGGGCTGTCACTTGGATCCGCATGTTACACTCTCATTGGCTGTTTAACTAGCTGCGCGCGCATCAACTTCGGCAGCTCAAATGTGTCTCAATTCATTCGCCTTCGCGTTATCGCAATGCAAGTTGTTTGATTTAAAATCAATGCCCCGGATTTCTCTTATCAAATCAAATTTTATTCTGATTTATAATATAATATTGTACATGTATATATTTTAATAACTCACCCACCCTTCTCTTGCCGTTTTCAACCTTCCTTGAAATAATCTCATACGTACGTTAACCATGGTCAGGGACGTTGCTATAAACATCAAATTTAATTTTTAAAAATATATACCGCCAAAGACTGCTATAACTTTCATTGGTTTCAGACATGTATAACACAAGAGTAATTAAGTGTCATCCACGCACTGTATATCTCTTAAGCGTTCGTTTGATCCTCCGCTTCTTCAGCTTCCCTAAGCCACAAGAAGAATTGGTTGACCGACGACAGCGCCACTCCTTTGCCGTTGGACTCGGCGGGATCTTTGCTCTTTTCCCATTGGTAGAAGACGTCCTCAGATACAACGTCGTTGTCGAAGAGGATGTCGAATAGTTTGCGAAGCACACCTGACAATGAAAAGAGAAATGCATCATGATTAAAGTGCTATATGAAACGGTTAGATTAAAACGAGGGGGTATGCATCTTTGCTCTTCTGCCATTGGTAGAAGGCGTCCTCCGATACAACGTCGTCGTAGTACAGGGTGTCGAATAGTTTGCACAGCACACCTACGAAAAATATATATATTGTTATGAATAAAGTGCAATATGAAAAGGGCTAGGTTTAAACATGGGGAAGGGCTCTTTGCTCTTCTCCCACTGGTAGAAGGCACCCTCAGATACAACGTCGTCGTTTTAGAGGGTGTCGAATAGTTTGCACAGCACACCTCGTAGATATTCATTGTCATAAGAAAGATATTACAGTCTATCAGGCATAACTTGGTAAATGAATTTGAACGAAATGTTAATCAGGGTAACGAACATTGCATTTTAAGAAAAATATGTCTATTTTCCAACTTCCCCGCACCTTATACTAGATTCATACAAATATCGAAAATTTATTTTATATACTTGTCTTTGTAAACCGGGTCGATAGTATGCGATGTTAAGCCAGGGGTGCCTTTAGTATTTGGAAAAGCATAACATGTAGCCAATTACATGACAAACAAAGTTAAATCGACTTTATTGGATCGATGCGTCTTTTTTTAACGAATGAAATAATTCACAGAAGATGGTCGAAGGTTCAATAAGTTGTTTATGTTTGCATATCTTAGGGGTCGATTCTAAAAATGAACAATATATTTGTCTTTATTTAGCTAACTTCTTCACCACTATTTACATAAAAACCTTTATCGCTATCAGTATCAGCGCCTAGATATATGATTAAACGGTCTATTTCTTCCGATTCCATGTCAGACGTCCGAAGGTCCGGATGTCCGAAGGTCCACATGTCCGATGGTTAAAATTATCAGAAGATACACATTGACAAAACAGATATTTTTATGAGTGATAATAGAAATATAACCATTCCCACTTCTCGACCCTCCCCCACTCCAAGGGAAGAACGTTTTCAAAGTTTCGATATTTATCTTCACTTGGGGTGGGGGAGGGTCGGGAGGTAGGTTGGAAGTAAGATTTCCATTATAAGTCACAAAAATAAATTGATTGTCAATGTGTATCTTCTGATAATTTGAACCTTCGGTCATCCGGACCTTCGAACATGTGGAACTTCGAACATGCGGACCTTCTTACATCCGGAAATTCGGACATGTGAACAGTCACTATTTCTTCCATAGCTTTCATGAATTTGCTATATTTGTCTTTACGTTTGATGGCATGCTCGACTCAGTTTCTCAAATATCAAAATAATATCAAGAGAACGTCCAAATCACGTTATTATACGTTCAGACGTCTGTGAGGCAAATAAGACATTGAATCGCTCTCGAAAATGACATGTCATATTACGTCATTAGGTCATATTTTCATGATGCGCCATATTCATACACCGAGATCAAGTCATACGATAGTTCATGTGACTAGCCCATCTAGCGTTATCATTAAAATGTATGTATATAAAAAGTTATATAAAATAACCGAGATATAAGAAAAAACATTGGAGAGCAATCCAACCAACTCGGCAAAACATTACACTGACGTCGTGTCCGAGTCGGACGTCATAATAACGTTCATCGTACAAGAAAGTCCGGAAAACGTCTGAATTGGCCCAAAGTAAATCGTCTTCTAAGCGTTACGTTGTAAACTTACCACATTTGACCATCCTTGTCAAAAGGGGCATTACATAAGAAAATGAGATATTCCTTTACCATTTATTGTGAAAGTCAGATCTCAAAGGCTAAGAGACGTCTAAAATGACGTCCGTCACAACTACACCAATGCTCCAATTCTCAAGCTTTTGTTTTTATGCGTTTAATGACCAATGTATTATCTTAAGATAGTGTGATAGCTAAAACGATAAACCTAAATTTAATTTAATAAAATCTATGTATTTCACTTAAATATATTACGATTCTAATGTATATTATATGCATATGTTATGATTGTAAATATAAATTGGAGAGGACCCCGCCTAACATATTTTATTTATGCTGTTTGATGGTCTAGGCATAACCATGTAACACAGTGCATAACAATGTATAAGCACTATAGGCTAAAATACATGCATTTTGCTTATTTATTATTGTTATGTGCATTCAAAAATTGTGAAAAAGCTTGGAGAGATGCGGAGAATTGAGACAAATAAGTGTGCGTTTCTCGTTTGAAAAAAGATTAAGAAATAAAAAAGTTATTCAAGAAAACAGCATATCATACGGCATCTAAGAATCTTTAGAGACATGAATATATTCATAGTTTTCTATTAAGCGAAACATTAAACGGCCACTCAAAAGCAAGAGAAAGCGGCTATACTCAAGAGATAGATCGACGTGAGGTCGCGTTTAAAAACTTAATTATTTTATTCTTACGGCCAAAAACAATCTGTTAAAACAATCTGTTAACATTTAAACAATTTACGTGATGAATCCTGCAAATTAATATTTATAGAATCAGCTTTTTATTGCATGCCTCTTTTTTCCTAATATTAACGTGTTCGTACCTGACGGATGCTGGAGCTTAGTGACTAGTGCATGTAGAGCGTACAGACTTATATCTAATGCCTTATCATTGCACGTTCATTACTTGTTATTTGTCAACATACTTTCTTAATAATATAAAGCCAATATACCTGACGGATGCTGGAGCTCAGTGACTAGTGCCTGCAGCGCGTACAGGGCTTGCAGTTCCAGTTCGTCATTGTGGTCGAGATAGAGTTGCAAGATGAAGCAACGCCGCTTGAGCAAGTCCGTGTTCACTTGTGTGCCTGCTAACCAAAAGTCAAAACATGATGCCAGGCTATTATATTAAATGAATTAAGTCTTCTCAGAGCTTCTGTAAAATAATCAAATTTATTTAGCATTAGTTCATGACCTTTTTCAGACAATATATTTCGTTTTTTTTTTTTTTGTTTATATCCAAAAGATAAGTTTTATGTTTTACAGGTTTGTATCACATGTGTAAACAGCGAAACAATTATTTGACATAAAGCAATTAAATTGTCGAACACAAGTTCATATATTGACAATAAAAAAAACTTTTTCCTTGATTTGAGCTACATATTCAATCATGAGAAAGCGTTATGTAGGCTTAGCACAATGTAACCGAACATAAAAATGACATCCATTACACTTCCATTCGATGAAACCGCGACACCATTGTCAAAATGATATATATTCTAACATTTTACTCTTATATAATTACTCATACCAACGATGACACCGCGACACACGGCCGTTGTCAGCGCCCTTATAAAGTAATGCTGTTTGATATTCTGCTGACCGACCGCTGCCTCGACCCAGTCGAATACTTCTTCGTTGTTGGCGTTCTTGGCCAATAAAGAAAGCAGTTTCATTTGGATTTCGGCCGGGGTTAGACCTTTGCCGTCAGGAGAATGGGGGATCTCGTCGCCCACGGTGAACTCCAGTTTCTGTTTAAGAAAGAAATGATTGATAAGCAACATTAATCAAAAGCCAAAGGATTGTCCGACCAACATGGCCTAGCTGCTGCGGGATTTTGTCGCCCATCATGAACTCCAGTTTCTGTGTTAACGAGACAAAGCGAAAGCGATGTGTTAGTCGACTGTCTCGGGTCCATATTCGATTTATTTTGCTCCATGGTTGAGGGGATGGTGTTTTGTAAAATTGAGCTAGTTGATCCATTATCTTTAAGAACGTTTATCTAATATTAATTATAGTTTTTTTTCAAGTATAAACGGAACTTACATGGTCCTTGATAAACGTTCGCAGATCCTGTTATTCAGTGAGAAAGTCTTGCCACGAAAGGAGAGATTCCCGCCAAATGTCACCGACCTTGATATATCCCTGTAATAATAAAGGATAGCATAGACTGTAAAATATTGTCAGTCTGTTTAAGCATGTTTAGTGAGTTTATAGTAACGTTGCAGACATAATTTTGCATTTTCCATAGACTTAAATGGTTGAGAGTTAGTTCGGTTATAACCTGGCTTATCCTACTTTGCGGTTCGCTGTCATTGCGGTTTCTTTCTTACATCACCATACATCTTACAATCCAAACCTCTAAACGCTAAGAAAATCAAATAGAAATTGTACACTCTATGGACACTGCTTCTTTGTCGATTCAGCTTGACCAAGTGAATCCTTCTCCCCACTATTACCCCCACCCATATCAGTATCCCTATCTAAATGAACAATCAGATACGTACGAGTCGATGGGCGGCGTCATGTAGCACCTCGGCGACCAGCTTGCCCGCCTTGCCCGTTTGTTGGATTGGTGCGCACACAGACTTGAGGAAGGTCATGGGCACGCTGCCGTCCTGCACCATTGGACCTGTGTGAGAAAAGCGGGTTTAACACATTGAGTTATACATATTAGGGCATGGTTTACGATGTTTTTGTGTGATGCGGCATGTTTTAACGAAACTACCAGTGCTGGACCATTTTATGTCAACAAAGTTATTTTCATGAAACTCTTTTTGTTTTCTCAAAAGAATGGTTCGATTAGTTAAGAGTAGTCAGTATAGAGCAATAAGGAACTGGATGTGATGAAAAAAATACTGTAAAATTTTAAAGGAAGTGGTTCAACCACGTGACTAATGAATATTTTAGGGTACTGTTTGTGAGTGAAAAAATGATTGAAAATTTTAAAATATGAGTTATAATTTCGCTCCTTCACGTGACTTGCAAATATTTTAGGGTACCGCTTGTGAGTGAAAAAATGATTGAAAATTTTAAAATGCAGATTTCCGCGGCATGTGATTAGATGATTTTAAAGTCTTAGGAATCATGAACTGAAACGCGAAATAAAATCAGTATAGAAATGCTTATTATGAGGGTCCACGATGAGGAGAATTTTTATAGCAGAAAATTTTAAAATGAAATGCTTTGTTCTTGTAAAACGGAATATATATAACGATGCATTTCTTCCTTATTTTAAACGTTGGATTTATTTTCAAAAAATGGCAACACCTGGAGATAATAATGAAAAGGACTTAAAATGTCCTGAAGTAAAACGTGGACTAAAAAGAAAAAGAGTAAGTCTTGAAAACTTAGAGAGTGTTAAACGAGATATTTTGGTAGACGTTATCGAAATTGAAGATGACGAAGCTGAATGCTCTGTAAAAAGTGATAATGGAAAAAACACGGATAATGAATCGAAGCAGCGAGGCGAAGCAACAAGCTCAAATGATTCAAGTATGTATTATCGTTTTTTTTGTATATATTATTTTTAATTAAAATGATTAAATATTGAATACATTTTTAACAATATTCCAAACAATATTTTGAACACGTAAAAGAAAATTGATATTATTCATATTTAAATATTTAACCAATACTCTTTTATTTATATATATAAATGAACAAAATAGTCATATTAGTTAAGTATAATGTGTTATGATGCATCTTGATATGCAAAAGAAACGTGTTTATAGTTTAAATTTCTATGTATATCGTTTCTCAACATAGAATGCCATTTGTATAAAACTGGAGCGTAGGCAAATGATTTTTTTAAAATGTTGGCATAATAATATTGTCTCGTGTTCTCACACATTCAGAAATCGAAAATAATGCTGATGACAATGAAGGAGGTTCTGGTGTCTCCCAGCAAGATTCTGATATAGACAGCAGCATGGACACTACATGCGGAAGCGCTGCAAATGATTCCGGTATGTGTTACGATTAATAAATGATAAAGTACATAGTGTTTACAAAATGTTTCACTTAACATTATTTTCTTTATTTGAAGTTTCAAATTGATAAGAAAAAAACAATATTGCTTAAACTAAGGCATTTTACCGAAATCTTCATATTTCTTTTTTCTTTAACTAATCTTATATATAATAAACTTTTTTTATGAACCATTCCATATTTGCAAATAATCATTCAATAAAATAGCTATCGACGCTTGAATTATTTTATATGGACCCTTGCATTATTTTATCTAGTTCTAGGTCTCTTCAGTGATGATGAAGACTCGAACAACGCTCCGGATTGTCTAGCTCTGAACAGAATGTTTAAAGAGACACTTTAGTAAAGTAAAGACACATAATCTTACTTTTTTTCTTACTTATTAGTTACTACATCATGCAGAAAGCACAGGGACCCAAACAATCCATTAAATGAATTGATGACACCGCGCGGTCGTGATGAAATCGCTGACAACAGAGATATTGTACTTCGAAACGTTATAATATCAGACGGGCTCGGCGATACTTACCGGCTTATTGTCGCTCTTAGTCAATCTGGGCTTGATTACACTTTTAGAATTCAACAAAAAGCTACATGGCCGTTCCAAGGTCTACAGGAAGTTCGCTTTTCACTAGAAGAATGGAAACGACTAGAGATTACAATGCATGAGCTTGAACGAGAACTGAAATATGTCACCACTCACGAAGATTTCACAAACCGAGATATTCACATTGGCGGGCCAATTCATGCCGACGTATATTATGCCGGCGATCGCGGACCAACAATCCTTCTTTATATGGGAGTTTTCAATTGGACTACCACTTCCATTGAAAAAGATGTTTTTGGTCAAGTAGCTCTGGATGCAGACGCTTTTGAGCGACTCCAAAACGAAATGAAGACTGTTAACGATACTTACGCTGCTGTCAGCGATTTCGAAATATGTCAATTCAAGCACAACGGGCAACGAACCGCTATGGCTTGCAATATTTGTAACCCATGGGGTCTACGTTTTATTTAAGTTGATACATGTGACTATATAAAACACATAATTTGGAATATCAATCAGTGTGTAATATTAAAGAAATAATATGGTAACATTTTCAAATAGATAACGATTTTTTAATGAAAATAGATAGATAGATGAATTATGGTAGAATAACTGTTTAAAATGAAATATGGTAAGTTTCCTGTCTTTTATTGATATAATGTAGTGTGTTACTCATACATAAAACAATAATACAAATTAATATGTGTATTGATAAACGTATGATTGATAACAAATACAATTGGTTGTATTCGTAGTC
Organism: Hydroides elegans; assembly: GCA_001703475.1. Taxonomy (NCBI): domain Eukaryota; kingdom Metazoa; phylum Annelida; class Polychaeta; order Sabellida; family Serpulidae; genus Hydroides; species Hydroides elegans. The sequence continues at coordinate 8,236 of LQRL01012042.1, read as the reverse complement.
ATGATTGCATTATTACTAATAAAAATATATCTAATAAAACAGAAATTTACTTCCTGTCTTTGCATATACTATAAAACAAACATATAGTTGCAATACTTGTCAGTTGCCATTGTGAGCTCTACATGAAAGGATGTTTCCGTTTAAAGGACCTTGTAGTATAATAATATCAGGCATGACGTCTTCAGGAAAAACAACTTTTATGAGGCGACTTTTAGAACATAAAGATGAAATGTTCGTTCCTAACATAGAACGGGTTATCTACTTTTATGGACAATTTCAAAACGAATTTAATGAAATAGAGAAAAATATGCCTTTTATTGAATTTGAGCAGGGTTTACCAGATCACGATAAAATAATTGAATTATCAGATCCAAATAAGCCTACAATGTTTATTATCGACGATTTGATGTCTGATTGTGTAGATAATAAAGTGATAGAGAAATTATTTACAAGGATTTCTCATCATCGAAAAATTACAGTTTGCTACTTATCTCAAAATCTTTATAATCAAGGCAAATGTGCAAGAAATATAAATCTAAACACACAGTATATGGTTTTGATGCGCAATCCGAGAGATATCAATCAAATAAAAGTTTTATCGAACCAAACAGGGTTTGGCAAATTGCTTGTAAATGCATATAATGATGTTCACAGTGAACCATTCAAATATTTAGTGGTCGATTTATCTCCATATACCGAAGACAAGTATCGTATACGAACAAATATTTTTCCTAAAGAAGACACAATTATATATACCAAATAAGATATGAAGTTATCTCGCAATGCATGTCATTTGCTGCTTTGCCGAGCTTGAGTAAACATGTCAGAACTATTGAATAACGAAAAACACTTTTTACTTTTATTGCTTAACGACAACAGAGACCAGTCGAAAGCTCTAATAAATACGTTAACCAAACATCAAACCTTAGCACTATTAGAAATTTTTATGAATTTACATAATCTCCCAGTTTCAAAGGAGACAGCTGCGTTATTAAACAAACGCAAGAGATTTTTTCGGTTATTGTGTCAAAAGAAAGGCAGTCTCAATAGAAAAAAGCTTTTGATTCAAAGACACCGCCTACAAATCCTTGATACGCTTCTTTCAATCAAAACAGATCTAAAAACTCTTTTATCATGACCGCGCTCAATAAATTCGTAGTTGTTCCTTTTGAAAAGTACCAAATACTAATAAAACAAAATCATGGTCAAACCGGTGAATCAGAGCAAGAAATAAATGCGAGTGTTGACGAATCAAACGAGCCACCCCAACAGCTACATATTTCACCCGAGCCACAAATTAAAGAAGATATTTCAGCACCATTGAAGGGTGAAGGCGTCGCAAGCGATAAATCTCCGCCCCAACCACCACCTCCAGGCATCCCAGCCCACGCCGCGAAGAAGCGAAAGGTACCAATAAAAAGAAACAAACACATTTGGGCTAACAAGTGGAAATCCTGGTAGCTGCTATGGCAACTGATGACGAGTACCTGCAAATGCTTTATGAAGATCCAAGTTCGGCGGCCGCCTTTTCTAGCCTCGACCAGCTTTACCGGGAAGTGAAAAAAAGAGCGGAGCGCACTATTTCAAGAAATAAAATCAAACAATGGTTAATGAAGAATCCTATTTATACGCAAAATAGACAGGCGATTCGAAAGTTTAAAAAACGTCGAATGATAGTTCCGTACATTGGCTACCAAAGTGATGTCGATCAATCGTACCTCGACGAATACGGAGAATTCAATGACGGCTATAAATATTTTCTTCTTATGATTGACAATTTTTCAAGATTTGTATGGACCTATCCGCTAAAGAAGCTTGACGGTCAAAGTATCAAAACAGCTTTAAAATCCATCTTTGAGGACTCCCATATAACACCAGAACGTATACGGTCAGACAAAGGAAGAGAGATAAGAAATGCTGTGGTAGATCGATTTTTGAAAACGAAAAAAGTGCAGCATATTGTGAGCCAAAATGAGACACAGGCTTCAATGGCAGAACGAGCAATTAAAACAATCAAATCGCGGTTACTCAAATATATGGTTAAAAACAACACAAAGAGATGGATAGATATACTGCAAAGTATAACTGACGGCTATAATAAAGCTTATCATCGCAGCATTGGCAAAGCTCCTATTGATGTTTCGAAGCAGGACGAATATGCCATTTGGAATAGACTACATTTACCAAAATCAGGAAAAGCACGAACACTGTCTTCTGACGCTCTCTTTGGATTCAACAAGAGGCGCTTTCGCTATAAAGTTGGTGATACTGTGTTATTGACAATATTAAAAAGTGCGTTTGCTCGTGGCTATAACCAAAAATGGACTACAGAGCAGTTTAATGTTACAGATACTTTCTTGCGTCAAGGGATACCTGTTTATACGGTTAAAGATGAAGCAAACCGACCAATTGAAGGGACATTTTATTCAAATGAATTGCAAAAGGTCGATCCGCAACCAGATAGATTGTATAAAATAGAAAAAGTTTTAAGAAAGAGAAAAATAGGTGGAAAAGAACAAATGCTTGTTCGATGGTTAGGATTCAGTAAAGAGTATGATTCGTGGATACCTTCATCAGACATCACGCGATATAAGTAAGAACAGCAGTAACCGTTGTCATCAGAAGCAATGGCGCAATCGAAAGGGCAGCACGTCTTTTTCTTAAACTCAACCGATTCTCTAAATATCTGGTCTGATAATAGACCGTTTAGTTTTACGTGTGAACTTCCCGAAAAGGTACGACTTAAAGGTCGCTGGATCTGTGCTCTGTATTCAGTGAGCTTTCAAGAGCGAGTCTCCGTCCCACTGGTCGTAACAAGTGATGTATGCGAAAGCAGTGTAATTCAAAACGAAAGGCATGCCGTGTTGCAAGTCATTCCACAAAACAGCGGTCGCCATATATCGTTTAATAACCTTCTATGGTTTGATGTATCACTTGATGAAATTGAGAGAATAAAATTGTTTATAAGAACAAGCAATCTTGATGAAGCCTCATTTCTCACAAAACCAGTGACGTGTGCACTCGTACTTAGACGTGTTTCATAATGACTAGCTTTGTACCGTATGTAGCTGATAATGGTCGCTGGCTGGACCATTTTGAACGCTTGGCGAAAAATCCAGGGAAAAGAAACGCCAACTTTTATTTGATAAAATCTGTGCAAACAGGCAAAGGTGACCCCTCTCCTGTTGTGACTGTCTCGCCTACAGAGGCGGAGGTAGCGCGTGCGAAATCCGATGTAGCCATGGGACTGAATATAAAGGATGACATTAGCGAGATTGCTCAGTTGGCACAGAAGCTTCAGAGCGTCAACACAGCAAAGAAGAAGAAAGCCAAGCGACTCAAAAAGACGAAGCCGGTCAAACGAAAGAAAAATGGCTTTTAAATTTCAACAAGCATCAGAGGGACACTCTTCAAATTTAGCTTTGTTTACTCCGAAGCCTGTAGACGCAGCTATAAATGAGGTACAGTTTGTTGAGTATCGTCCAGTGACGCAGTTATCTCATGGCAGTCCGATTCAATTCAATATCAGTGGTACTGGTATGGAGTATCTTAATTTGAAAGATACGCGTCTTCATATAGAAGCTCGTATATTGAGACCTGATGGGAATCCTGTAAGTCCGCAAGATAAAACTGGTTTCATTAATCTGCCTTTGCATTCTCTTTTTCGAATGGTTGAAATATCGCTAAACGGAGTTGTGATAAACTCGTCAGTTGGTACAGCATATCCGTATAAAGCCTATTGCGATGTCATTACTTCGTCATCAGAAGACATTCTTGTGAGTCAGTACCAAAGCCAGCTGTACTACAAGGACACAGCGGGCTACTTTGACAACGTCGATCCAATTGATGGCGCCAATTTTGGTTTGGTACAACGATTTGCCTGGACAAAGGATGGCAAAAGCTGTGATTTAGAAGGTCCTTTATTCGTTGATATTATGATGCAAGAAAAGCTGCTTCTGAATGGCATTCAAGTTGGGCTAACACTCTATCCAAGTGCAAATAACTTTTGTCTAATGACCGACGGAAACGCATATACTGTTGATATAACTTCAGCCATCCTGAAAGTGTGCACACATAAACCTCAAAGTGCCGTGCTCTTAGCCCATAATAATGTCTTACAGAAAACACCTGCTATATATGACTTTACGCGATCTGATATTAAAGTGTTTAGTGTACCGAGTGGTTTGTTTAATTACTCAATCGAAGATCCTTTCTTGGGTAGCGTTCCTACCAAGTTGTTTGTAGGTCTTGTTCCATCCGAGGCATTCAATGGATCCTATACAAGGAATCCATTTAATTTTCAAAACTTTGCCGTGTCGTACATGGCATTCTTTGTTGACTCTGAAAGTAAACCGTCTGTTGCTCTCCGCCCAAACTATAAAAACATGCACTATATGAATGAGTATCTCACTCTATTCACCGGCACAGGCAAGTTGGGTAAAAGTGGTAATTATATTGACCGTCTTGAGTATCCATATGGTTTCTGTCTTTATTGCTTTGATTTGTCCACAACTCATGACGATGATGTGGTAAATATGTCAAAACGAGGGCATACTAGACTGTCCATTCAATTTGAAGAGGCTTTGAGTGAGCCGGTGAGCATCATTCTATACGCTCAATCGCCTGCTACTATGCAAGTGACGCATGAGAGAAACATCATTCTTAATTGAAAACAAGACACAAGCGTCATGAATGCTGAAGAGCTGACACATTTGCTGACCAGCAATCCAATTACGAGGACATATTTTGGAGGTGTCGTCCCGCAAGATCAACTTCAACATCTGAAGATCGATTCGAAAAAGACAAGCTTCTACGTTGTCAATACGGACTACACAGGACAACCTGGGGAACACTGGACTGTAATATTTTTACAAAAAGATAGTATTCCAGAATTTTTTGATTCGTTAGCAAATCGACCCCAAGCGTATGGCGAAAACTTTACTAATTTCTTAATACAGCAAGGACCTAACTTTCTTATTAGTAGAAAGCGAATACAGGCCAAGACTTCCAGTGCATGTGGTCATTTTTGTGTATATTATGCTTTTTTTCGTTGCTTAATGTATTCGATGGAACAAATCCTTGATATGTTCAGTTGGACAAAGTACTTGAGAAATGACATAAAGGCTCGTAATTTTGTAAATATGCTATCATAGACTGTGCATTGTTTTAGAATGTATCATTCTTGTTATTTTTTTTTTTTATTCTTATTTAATATGTTATCATTTGAAATTGTTATGAATTTTTGTAAGTAAATTGTTGTAGCTGAATCATTGTATATAAAGCTCATCTTGTGTATCATGTATATTTTTTGTCATTATGTATCGATCTAACATAGACTAGAATAAAACAAAAACTAACAATCGTTTTGTTTTATTTATATTGACTTGATAGGCGCTATGTCATTTTATCATATTTATTATAATGCAACGACATCAATAACATTTTAAAGGTATAACAATCACATATAAATATATGTACACTATTTACATACACACACATATCTACAAATAAATTAACAATTTTAGCAATTTTCAATGAAGTTTGAACAGAATATACAAAAATACATTTGGTTTCCCCCTTGAACAGCATCAAAAGTCTTATCGTGACATATCTCACATTCACGCAAAACTGGCGGTGTTAAACATATCGTAAGTGGCTCTGTCGATACGAAATCTTTTTGAACTACTCTCTTGCAAAAGAAACTAGAAAAACCTATTTTTGCTTGAGTATACGTGTACATGCTGGCGTCTTTTTGTCGAATGCCAGCATTTTGAACTTCAATTTGTTCTTTTTGATAGAGTGCAGAGTGCATTTTATCAAAAATATTATCTACTAAGCTTTTAACCACGCCTTTCGCACTGACCTTGTCACCACCCTGCCCACCCCTAGCAATATAGGTTTTACTACAAAGCGACAAACACTCTGTGCCGCGGAATTCCTCTTTAAAAACCCCTGGTAATTTTTGATCATATTTGTTATGTTTATCACAACATGTACGACACAAAAAGCGGTCTTCGGCTTTGTCATTCAAAGAATCATCACATTCACCTTTGAGCATGTGTTCAAATGCTGCTTTTCTTTCAGGCTTCACAATATCAATCAAATCAATGGCATTTAAACTAAGGTAAAAGCTGTCTGTGTCGGAGCATAACAGTATATGTCTTGACCTTTCGCAATGTGTCATAACAAAATTATAGAATTGTAGCATACGCAATTTTGCATACTGAAGTATGAAAAACCCAATTTGAATGGGGAGATTCTCTCTAATCATTTTGTACTTCATTTCAACCTCATAAAAGTCATCCTTCAAGTGGGAATAATTTTGAAATTGAGCACTGTTTACTAGTAAGCCTAGTTGATGGTACCCCTTGACAAAACGAGTCTTTGTAAACTTACTCTTGTCCATAATCACCGAGCCCCAAGCACTATTTCCGAGCAATTTATAAATGAGTCCGATGATATACAAATGCTCATGTGCTGCAGCTTCACGTCTTGCGGATGATACTTTGTCTGTGAATGGTTTGAATGCCTTCTTTCTGTTGTACTCGATGA
>LQRL01012025.1:0-14863 GCA_001703475.1 Hydroides elegans | reverse complement strand
TGTGAGGACGAATATTTAATTATTTAAAACAGTGTGATGACAACGTTTTGAGAATGACGTTGTGAGAAAGACATTGTGAGAAAGTCGTTGATGGAAAGGCATTGTTAGAAAGACGTTGTGGGAAAGACGTTGTCAGAAAGACGTTGTGAGAAGACGTAAGAAAAACGTTGTGAGAAAGACGTTGTGAGAAAGACGTTGTCAGATAGATATTGTGGGAAAGACATTGTGAGAAAGTGGTTGTGAGACGGACGTTGTGGGAAAGATGTTGTGAGAAAGACGTTGTGAGAAAGACATTGTAAAAGGACGTTTTGGGAAAGACATTGTGAGAGAATGGTTGTGAGAAAGACGTTTTTGGAAAGATGTTGTGAGAAAGACGTTGTGAGAAAGACGTTTAAAAAAGACATTGGCATAAAGTCGTGGTTAAAAAGACGTTGTGAGAAAGACGTCGTGGGAGAGACGTTGTGAGAAATTCGTTGTGAGAAATTCGTTGTGAGAAAGTCGTGGTTAAAAAGACGTTGTGGGAAAGACGTTGTTGGAAAGACGTTGCAAGAAAGACGTTGTGAGAAAAACGTTGCGAGATAGACGTTGAGAAAAAGTAGTTGTGAAGAAAAACGTTTTGGGAAAGGCATTGTGAGAAAGTCGTTGTGAGAAAGACGTTGTAAGAAAGACCTTGTGAGATAGACGTTGTAAGAAGGACAAAAAATATCACCTATTTCCAATTAACCTATAGTATTAATAAAGAATATATATTGCATAGGCTCGGGGCTTTGCATCTGATGCCTTTGTTTTTCCAGTGCTGACCATGCTAAATTAAATGATTATTGACAGTTCACGGGGGATCGAAGGCCTTTAGCCTCTAGTTCATATTTTGCCTACATCACAATCATTAAGGCTAAAAATGGGCTTTGTCTACAACATAGTAGTTACTTGAGTGATACGTTAACTATTTTTCAGAATACATTAAGTATAAACGGAACAATGCGTCAAGTAAGCGTTAACGATGCGTTGGGCTGAGTAAATCATTTGCTCGGTAACTAGCCATTAACTAAGCACCCAATATGTATTGCCATTGTCAGGAGAAGTACCTGTAAATGAAATCGATGAAGAGAAGGATACCGAATGTTATTTCAATATTCATTGATCATATTTAGAATATTGATATTATGTTTATTGTATACGCATTATCAATTAAAAAATGCGTTGTTGTTTTCAGGAGAAGTACCTGTTAATGAAATCGATGACCTGGAAAGAACTGGCGATCGGATTCGGCAAACTCAACTGGGCACTCTTCCTCACCTTGCTCCAATTCCTCTTCACTGTAGCATGGTATATATATTTCTACTTCTATTTTATCACCTTTTGGTATATAGTAAGGTCGTCAATGTTGCTTAAGACAAGCTTGCTAAAATCGCTGAATTTAGTATATGTTCTTTGAATTTAGCAGTAATTACCATTACGGTAGATATGGCTGTCATTGTTCCTCTAAGTATGCAATGTAGCCTACTATTTCAAATTTATATTCATATGGTTACTGTCGAAAATGTTATCATATATCTTGTATATGTATAAATTTGCTCCGATTCAAATAAGTTTCTTAATGAAGTATAATTTAAGATAAACAACTATTTCGTCATTATAACGTTGATAATACTGGTTGTATGAATCCCATCTCATTCAATCCATATCAACAAGATTATATGATAAAAATACATTATAACAATTCAAATATTTTGAGTTAATTTAAATAAAACTATCTCTAGGACCCTTTGTCGCTTCGTCTACATCATGATGCGCGGCGATACGCGCGTCGTCGCAAAACCGCGACCCAGCCGACTTAACGTCGGTTTCGATCCGACTCGAACCCTGGTTATGCCGGACGGAACCCCCGTACAGGAAGAGGCGACTAAAGGAGGAACGATCGAGGCGTTTGGCGTGGATATAACAAGGGAAGAGGGCGAGGATGGGGAAGTCAAGTGAGTCCAGTGTTTCTTGTTAAAAATGGATGTATAAGTTATGTACATTTGTAACTGCCTTAACCTTGATATTTACAGCCAGTATATTAATGTGAAACGGCTTCTTTAAGAATTATGGATAATCTATATAAAGCAATATAACATATGTATTATTTACATGTGTACCGTCATCAAGTCAAGTTTCATTCTAATAAAAAGAATTATGGTACTTCAGAAATAGTAAAAAAATCGTTTTCCCATCGATATCTATAAAAAGTAAACATCGCCTTTTTATTATTACAACACGTGATTGTTATGAAATGTTCAAATCTTTACATGTTGGTTAATATCTATGTCTCTAAAACTATAGGTTCCACATGGTACCGCACAAGAAAGACGAGTCGAGTGCCTCCGAGTTGAGCGGCGAAGAAGAACTTCCGGCCGAAGAAGCCGAAACGGCCGAGGCGCCGAAGGCCGTACCTGCTCGCCGAAAGAGGTAGGCTGATAGATAAACTTGATTAAGGCTGATACGCATGGGCGTTATGTTGTACGAAAGGGTGAACATGTGTAGACGTGCTATAGCCTATGATTATATTTTATAACAATTTCTGTGACAACTATATATTTCTATAACTATTCGAAAAATAAATAGCTCAGTCATGATGAACTTTCTAAGTCTTCTTAAAGACAAAACCTTCTGTTCACTGGTTCTAAGAAGTATCCTAATTCAAGTAATTTTGCGTATTAAGGAATATTATGAAGAATCAGTACCCCGGTATATGGATAGGCTATTGAAAAAAGTAGCAGTGAACCATGTTTATGGATGTATATCTTGGAACACAGATGTCAGTCAAGATTCATTTTTTGGCCATTTCACAGTTCGCTGAATGCACCTGTTTTCTTCGATGAGGATGATGACCTTAGTATTGCTGCCCTGGAGAAAGAACCTCCGCTCACTGCTGAAGGGCCATCCAGGGGCATGAACATATTCAAATGGGGCATGGTAAGGGACTTGATTTGTAAGCTGGGGTCCCGTCATCTGAACCAGTCGTATGCATTTTATGATTGAGCAGGCAGGGAAAATAGATTTCCATATTTTGGAACATGCGATGGAAAATCTCGTCACCGATTTCGGGTTGCTTTATATTCTTTGCATTGTCACTGGTTGAAAAAAAAAACATATAAAAAATGAATTGAAACTTCTTCATATTCATACAATTTTAATTTTAAACACATACATTTACCTGTAAACATATTATTATAGCGTACATTGTATGTCCGTGTATTAATTTTAGGGTGTCTGCGCCAGGAACTTCTACAACATGAAAGTGATCGCCTTGTTCATGGCATTCGCCATCAACTTCATCCTGCTCTTCTTCAAGGTAATGAGTAACATATAGTTGTACGTTGTAATTAAGTGAACTATAAAGTGTTTACACAAGTTCATTTGTTAGTTCTTTCTAGCATACCAAGCGAACTATATGCTAATGATTTGATCAAGACTTAATACTTTTATTAGTTTAATGTGTAACTGGCAAAACATACATGTACTTACTTTCAATAAACCTTAACGTCCATGCAGTTAATCAATTTGGTCGCTTTTGCAAGAAGAGAGCTGCTTCGACCGAAATATGAATACGACTAATACTCAAAGATACCTTGCGACACACCATTTTGTCTTTCGATCTGGGCGACCCGATTTTGTCCCTACTCTCCTTTACTAGTTAGTCACGAATATGGGTGCATCATCAGAAATAGTGTACCCCACTAGACGTCATATATTAAGTTTCTCCTTTCATTTAAGGTCACCCGTGAGGAACTAGAAGAGGAAATCCCCACAGCCGACGCAGAGATGGACGGAAGTGACGCCATCTTGGATGGAGGAGAGGAAGAGGAGGAGCCGTATGAATGGGTATCGATCGATAACGAAGTCAACTATCTGGGTCCCCTATTGAGGCTGCTGGCGTTCACGCACACCATGATATCCTTCTGTATGCTGCTCGCCTACTATGTGCTCAAGGTAAGAATACGTATTAAAATTAACAAACTTCTCAATACATGAGACCTAGGTGTCGGGTGACGGTTTTTGTTGCGACAATTTTATTCCTACTCGTATTAAACTCCTTTTACATTTGACTTTCAATTATTTAATTTTTATTATTTAAAAAAAAAAATCAAATTATAAATTTGGAGAGATATTTTATTCTAAAAGCAGTTTAGTGAAGTTTTTCTATCAACCATTCTGTTAATGGCGAGGTTAATTAATTCCATAGACGTCTACATATGTATTAACTTATTGACTGTCAATATATGTCTTCTAAACACTCATGAAATTCGCGTATGCTATACAGGTGCCCTTGGTGCTATTCAAGCACGAAAAAGAAATATCGCGTTCGACGGCATGTGGATCGCCGAGCAGCCGCCTCTTTGAGAAACATAAGCCTCGTTTATCAATTTAACCTTTTGTATTCATACAGGTGCCTTTAGTGTTGTTCAAGCACGAAAAAGAAATCTCGCGCAGCCTCGAGTTTGACGGCATGTGGATCGCCGAGCAGCCGGCCGATGACGACTTCCGAGGCCACTGGGACAAGATCGTTATCAGCACGAGGTCCTTTCCCGATAAGTACTGGGACAAGTTCGTCAAGAAGAAGGTGGGTCGAAAAGCTATGGATCGTGTCTTTTGCTGTGTGCAGTTAAAAAAAAAAACAATTTGCCAATAGCCTAATGGAGTCACAATGGAACGTATGTTAGATTAATTACTAACATCAACTTGATTCTGTAGCGTAATGAAGCTGACGCCTAGATATACATTTGATCTGAAGCCTAAATCCTAAATGATTGTTTGTGTATGGAAATTTGAGTTGGCTCTAAGGACAAATTCTTTCGGTTTTAACAAAAGCTGTGAAATATCGTATTATAATCGACAAAGCAGAAAAGTTGAGTTGCATGTCGTTTTCATTCTCAAATAAGCAAAATCAAAATAAATGTTTATGCCGAGAAGCGTTATGTCATTCCCAAAATGTCTCGTCGGTACAGGTGCGTACCCGTTACTCGGAGCAGTACGACTACGACCAGATCACGAACCTCCTGGGCATGGAGCAGACATCGATGCAGGTCAAGAACAAGGGAGACTCCATTCTGCCCGCTTTGTGAGTGGTTTAAATATATTTTTTTCAGGGGTTACCACATTTAAAGAGCTCTATTCTAAACCACAGAATTTATTTATAATAGAGGAAAATATGTTCTGCCTGTGTCTTTAAGACAATTTCCCATCGTCATAGTTATAGCGTATTTGTTGTCATGAATTTATTACAATGAAAGCGACAGAATAATACATGTTGATTGATATCAGAATATACCTTATGAAAGTCTTAAGCATAACCTCTTGATGATGTATGCAATTTTCCCTAACAAATGGCGTTGTCTCTTTCCAGTTTGAGTGATGTGGACTGGCGTTACCAGATCTGGAAATGGGGCATCATCTTTACTGATAACGTGAGTCGATACACTGTTGAACAGTAATGCGATTATCAATTGTTTTTAATCATTTACATTTGCAAACACTATCCATGTAAATATGCTATGAATGAATTCAATTTGTTGTATTCAAGATAGTAAGAGTCAATAAATTAAGTCATAAGAGGGATTCAGTGCAGGATGTGGCACACAGTCCTTGGACAGTCTTGTTATTTGTAACCTCTTTATCCAACGGTCCAGTCATATCTGTACATCGCATAATAATTCATGATGTCGATGCTCATTTAAATGCTGGGCCGCTGTCCTTGGCCGGCCTTTTCCTCTATAGAATAATTTTTGCTTAAAGCACATTTAGGAGAACCTATTAAATAAATAAATAAATGAAGCACATTTAGGAGAACCTATGGTATTTGTTTCTTCTCTTATAGTCGTTCCTGTACATCGCGTGGTACTTCCTGATGTCGGTGCTGGGCAACTTCAACGCCTTCTTCTTCGCCGTGCATCTCATGGACATCGCCATCTGCTTCAAGACCCTCGGCACCATCCTGCAGTCAGTCACACACAATGGAAAACAGGTACGATGCGAGAACCAGTGTATTCAATGTGATTGGCAATACAAAGTGAGCAATTTCAAGTATTATTTGTCCAATGGAAGAGAGGGTATTTTGTTTCAAAAGTGACAGTAAACAGATCTGCCTCAAGACCCTCGGCACCATCCTGCAGTCTGTGACGCACAACGGAAAACAGGTACGATTAGAGAGAGTGTCCTTGGCATTTTATTGTTATCGGGGGGAAAGGGTGGGGAAGCGCGTTCCTTGATATCATAAATTGTTCATGATTGAAAGGTAATTCATGTGTTAATTTGCTTCAAGCAAAACCCTTGGCACAATCATCAGTCGAGCTCAACGGAAAGCAGAAAGAGAATAGCGACATTATGTAAGGGTATGTGTGTTAAAAGTCGTAGTTTAAAGCTTCTTTCATGAAGCGTTGGGTAAAGAAACAGTATAATCAAATAGGTTCGTGGTCGAATTACACTATGCACTATACTCCGGTTCATCTCGCAGGGCGGAAAACAGGTAGACGGCTAATACTCAGGGGTCAAGATGTTGGGCGCTTGTTGTACAATATTTTAGTGAGAGAAAAGCAAGAAATGTGACTTGAAAAAGCGCATATTGTTAAGAACCAAATACGAGACTGAAGTAAAATTAATGTGGACCCTGTATATTATGCATATAAATTCCAATAAATCAATGAGCCCCCGGCATAATAATCTTTCCATATAAGTCTCAGTTGATGTAAGTGCGATTGATCCGGACGATTCCATCACTATACATGTAGGCTATATCCACAGGAATTGCACACCATAAATGGTTGAATGAAATTGCAATGGGGTATATATCATGTAAGGATTCCATCTCAATCATAGGTCCGGACAGTGTGGGTTATCAATTTTCAAGCAAATACACCTTCCACATTGGCAATTTGACCTCCATTTTTGAAGAAATGTCAATGGCACAATCGGCACTGTGGATAACTCCTTATCAACTATGTTGAAAGGTTATGAAAAGGAAAGTTGTGACCAACTCAGCAGCGTGTTCGGTTTATCATGAATTCCGGTTCAAATGTTTTAATTACCGTCAGTTGCGATGAATAAGATATACTGTTTCAATTGAGTACGGATTCAAATGTGCTAGCAAATCAAAATGTATATTCTTATGGAAAGAGTCTGTACCCGGGGACAGGTACGGTTGCAGTTAACCGACAGTGTCCCGGAAAAAAAGTAACATTTCACTATGTTCGGGACATTGTTCTTTTGGAAAGGCTGCTTCAATTGTAATTGTCGCAATCAATCAATGAAGTACGACTTGAAAGTGGTCCATATTCGTATGAAATAATACTATAGTTTGTATGTATAGTATGCATATGAGTTCGTTCCGATAAATCAATATGATATTGGGGTATGCATATCATTACAAATGAATCTCAAAAGTGCTGAGTCAAATCGATCCAGACTGTGAATCTTCTTAATTGGCCTATGTTGAATGATTTCGCACACCTTAAATAGTGAGCTGAAATGACAAGGGATATATTATAGGTGACGATTTCAGGAATGTATGAGGTCCGGACAATGTGGGTTATCTTGTTTGAATGCTACATACCTTCCACATTGACAATTCGACCCATTTTTGGCGTATTTGAATAATTTTCTATTTCTTATTTGGCGGAAATTGTGTGTTATGAGGGACTTAATACCTTTGAGAGACTTTTTGGTTAATTTCACACCGGAATTACAGTACACGATGCACGTTGGTATCTTTTACTTGAATCACATGATTATGCTGTCTGCCCTAGTGTCGTTTGCGTTAAGGAGCGTTACGTCATTTAAATTATCGGACGTTTATAGTACAAATCGTAAAAGTTTAATAGCGTCCAATAATTATTTAAGGTAATCACGTTAAATATCTTGGAAAGGTTATAAAAAGGTATATAAAAAACGCCGTCCCAAAATATGAAAAAGAGGTCGAATAGGTGATGTGGGAGGGTTGAATTGGCTCAAGTTGTCGGTTGATAACCCACATCGTCCGGACCTCAATCGACAATATCATTTTTGATAGTATTTATAATGCTATTTAAGGCTTTGAACACAAAATGGTGTGTCCTGCAATGATCCACTTAAAATATAACATACATGTACCGGTATACTTCTATACCAGATTATTGCTTGTGTCAGCATAAATCACTTACTTTCAAGATGGCGTCCTTGTTTTTAATGCCTATATTTTCTATCGTGTTACCAGTGTTGATAAATTTGTAAAAAAAATCAAATACCTTTCACTCTAACCCATTTCGATACTATTTGAAAAACAACAAAATTTGAAAAAGTTAAATTAGATTGAAAAATAAAATAAGAATGATGAATAAAAAGAAATCCTTTAATTTGTTCTTTATATCGATTATAATATGAAATTTTAAGATTTCAAAGATAAAAGTGAGCATCAAGACATCTTAAGGAATGGATTTTTATATACATTTGTATTTAATATATAAGAGCACTTAGTAAGAGCCGAAGGACAGATCCCCGCCTAATAGATGATTCTTAACTTTTTCACGCAAGTAGACATTTCTATCGCATTGCAATATATGCCATATGTCCATATAGAGAGGAAGAACTGCATTGTAAAGGCTTTGCTAGAAGTGCTGAATAAGCACTTTGGAATGCTTTAAGTACAACGGGCTTTCACACACCATATTACATGTAATAGCAATCAGTCTGCTATTAATACGAACAAGTACATGGTCTTCGATGAGGTCCGGATGGTTTGGGTTATCTCAAGCCCTTTTGAATCATTCTCCCAGACCAGCTTATTTGACCTCACCAATATAGTTTTTGGTTCCTGTAGATTTGATTTCGATTTTGTCTTATGTTCAGTTTCTATCTATAATTATAAGCAAAACAAATGGAAATGTTGTATTGAATTTGGCAAAAAGTAAAAAAAAAATATGTTATTATATGATATTAATATTTGAATTGTAAAAAAAGGACAAAGCTTATAGATGAAGACTCAGATCGCCATGGAGTGGTGTTGGAGATTGAGATTTGTAAAAAGTGTAATACATGTAGGCCTGCAGTGGAACCTCATTAAACCCAATACCTCAGACGGGCGAAAAGGGCTCGGTTGAAGAGATTCACGGTTTATCTGATAAGATTTATTAAGAGAATATAGAAAATCGAACTCCTTATTATGATCGGTTAAAGCGATAATAGGCTTATCCGTGTTCGGTTAACCAGGGTCTACTGTACATGTATATCTTTTGTTGAGTTGGTTTGTAGGTCGGGATTAGAGGGGATTACCTGTCTCAAAAAATAAATAGGCGATCACGTTTGCTCTGGCATGAATACCGTTGGCGTCATCAGGTATAATATTATCTCAATATGTTACTGGTGCGATTGTGATAGAACATATATGTCAGCCGCTTATTAATAGGATCTCTGTAACTGTCTAAATTGAATCGCACTCGAGATACAAAAAAATATTTTCTATAACACTTATCTAAAGATCACCTTATACCTAGACAATGACAATATAAACTTTACCTTTCACAATATCATAAATGTCAAAAGAGGTCGAATATGTGATGTGGGAGAGTTGCATTGGCATAACTTGTCAGTTGATAACCCACATCGTCCGGACCTCGATCTTATAAAGAATATTTTTCTGTATTTATAATGCAATATGAGGCATAGAATACAAAATGGTGTGTTCTGTAAAGATCTGCATAAACATACATCATATCAAAAAGAGTTTGCCTGAGTCAGCATAAATCATAAAGCTACTCGGATAATATATGGATAAGAGACAGCATGATGCCTTGTCATATATGTGGTCTTATAATGATAAGGATGACATCAGTCCAGGAGACATCTAGCGAATACAACCCTTTTACAATGTTTATTCATTGGTTAGTCGGTAGATGGCGTTCTTGTTCTGTACTAAATGATATCAAAATGGTATTGTACCGTCCTTGTCATGATATGTTGCATATAAAATTAATAATGCGACGCACAAAAGGCATGGGTAAATAACTTTATTTTATCAAATCCCGTGTCACGCTATTCGACCTATAGCATTTATAACTATAAGATCAAATCTTAAATTCTACACTCAGAAAAACGTTTGTGTACCGGTAATTAGTTTAAAATAAATTTTTAGAATTAAAGAAAACAAGTGGTACATATCGCTAACCATCACTGAATGGAGGGGATGCAAATCTGTTCTATTCATTTGAAATGTTTAAAACACACAAAAAGTGAGTGTCAATTTAGACCCAGGGGTACCCCACCTGCACCGGATATTGTCATTCCAATGCAGGCTTGTGGAGGCAAGTATATAGATATGCTTTAGTCTCATAACTTATCCCCTAAGCCAGTGGCTCACTTAGAATAAGCTCTCACAATTGCATCGTTATAAAGAAACACAACAGTGGTGGTGCAATAATATGAAACCGTTATGACAGATGTTTTAGAGTTGGCAAGGAAAAACACAGATATCGGATATTGGGGAATGACTCATGGATTAAGTGAAACCATTGCCTTTTGCAATGCAGGTCTGATTTGTGCTGACACAGAGATTGCTAGGTTTGCAGAACACATTTCACAATGAAGTCACACCATTTTGGCCAGTTAGCGACTGCTTGGGATATAAAATGGAAGATGGAGTATCATAAAAACAAGGTCCGGACGGTGTGGGTTATCATATGTCAAGACAAGTATTTGCCTAAACAAACCTCACTCCCACACCACTCACTTTGACCTTTTTGTTCTTATTAGTAAAACCACACGAAATATAAGAAAGTTAAATAGAAAAAAACAGACTGTTTTAAAACTTTAAAATCTTGACATTTGCTCTTGTTTTAATTGATCAATGCAAATTTGCATACCCCCTTAAGTCATGTGGAATAGCATTTTCCTCTTGCTTTCTTTTATATGAAAATTTACATTATCAAACTTAATATAAAACGTTTTACGAGTCTAGCATTTCAGATTGGATCTTATAATTATAGATGCTATAAGGTCGAATAGGAGGTTTGAGGTACGATACAATAAGCATGATATCCCATATCTTTTGGACGTCGCATTCTAAATGTTATACATGTATATTAAATATCATGGCAAGGGGCGATAACAATTTGATATGTTATAGTGCAAAACGAGAACGCCATCTAGTGACTGACCGACAAATACAAACATTGTACAATTGATTATTCGCTAGATGTGTCTTAGACCAATATCGACCTTACCAATTATATGTTTGCCTTCCACGTTTGCTCTTTCACGGATCCACGTCAGAAAATATATTTGGACATTTTAGACGTTTCCATTCGGATGATTCCGATGCCATATTCAAGATATGCATGTATAGGGAGGTATATGTCCATATAAAAAGCTTTGCCATAAGGGCTGAATCAACATTTTGGAATGCTTTAATTGCACTCAGCTGTCACACACCATATTGCATATAAAAGCTATCAGTGTACAGTAAATACTAATAACTAACAAATATTCAGTGAGGTCCGGATGGTTTGGGTTATCTCAAAACTGTTTTAAACACCCTCCCAGGCCAGCAATATGACCTCAACAAAATAGGTTTTGTTTTCTTTGAGATTTTATTTTAAAATCGGCTCATATTCAGTGTCTAGCAATTAATATATGCTATAAGCATGAAAGGAGAAAAGTTTAAAAATGCTATTTAGTATGACAGACTCAGGTTTTCATTTGGGAGAAAGTTTTAAATTATTTTTTGGGGGGTAGGGGGGTATCAGATTGAGATTTGTCGATCAGGCAATAGGAATTGTTTATGCATACATGTATAGTTTTGGATGAGTTGAAATAAAAATAGGCGCGCTCTGTTCGGTCTGATATTTTATACCGTGGGCACAGAAGCTTAACCAATATCATAAATGTCAAAAGAGGTCGAATAGGTGATGTGGGAGGGTTGCTTTGGCATTCATTGGTAGATGATAACCCACATCGTCCGGACCTCGATCTTATGTCTCGTACTTTTCCGTACTTATAAGACCATTGTATGCTCTCTTTGCAAAATGGTGTATTCCGAAACGATCCGCATACCATTTTGATATAGTCTTTTTTTTGCTTAGGTCAGTATAAATCAAATAACTGGGGTGTAAGGCAAAGCCATATCTGTGGTCTTAGTCATTGGTAAGGTCGATGTTGGTCTAAGTCACATCTAGCGAATAATCAATTGTACAATGTTTGTATTAGTCGGTCAGTCACTAGATGGCGTTCTTGTTCTGCACTATAACATATCAAATTGTTATTCCCCGGTTCTTTAGAAATCTTAGGGTCAATAAATAAATAACTAACTTGCTTAGAAGCGGACCGTCCTGACTAGGAAAAGCATATTAATGATTACTCCTGAACCAATCTTGACACCAATGGATTAATTTGTTAAAGAGATTATGATTTGCTTATTTTTCAAGTAGAAATGAATTCTTAATCAAATAAGTCAATTACATGTGACAGGATTAAATAAAAGTTCATTATAGGGCCCTTCAATTTCTAAAGAAACCTGGAAATAAGCCGGTTATTCGTTTTAACTCAGGCTATCTTCGAATTACACCTGCTCGACTTCGTCTCGCAAGTTAGTAATTCTCATACCGCCCTCGTAAAACGAATAACCTATACGTATTGCCCCTATCCATGATATTTAATATATAACATTTAGAATGCGACGTACAAAAGATATGGGATATCATGTTTATTGCATCGTACCTCAAACCTCCTATTCGACCTTATAGCATCTATAATTATAAGATCACATCTTAAATGCTAGACTCGTAAAAACGTTTTTATATTAAGTTTGATAATTCAAATTTTCATATGAAAGAAATCAAGAGGAAAATGCTATTCCATGTGACTTAAGGGGGTATGCAAATTTGCACTATCAATTTGAAATGTTTCAAACACAAAAAGTGAGTGTCAAGTTTGACCTAGGGGGACCCCACCTACACCGGAAAGTGTTTTTTTTTTTCAGTGCAGGCTTGGCGAGGTAAGTATATAGATATGCTTTAGTCTCATAACTTATCCCCTAAGCCAGCGGCTCACTTGAAACCAAACCTACAAATTCAACGTTATAAAGAAACCAAACAGTGGTGGTGCAATAAGACAGCAACACAACACGGACAAAGCAATATGGCTAATATATTGATTTGAAAAAAAAATCATTCACAAAAAGTGAGTATCAAGTTTGACCTAGGGGGACCCCACCTACACCGGATAGTGTTTTTCCAATGCAGGCTTGACGAGGCAAGTATATAGATATGCTTTAGTCTCATAACTTATCCCCTAAGCCAGCGGCTCACTTGAAACCAAACCTACAAATTCAACGTTATAAAGATACCAGGCAGTGGTGGTGCAATAGGGCAATAGTATAAAACCGCCCGATTCAAAAACCTATTAGATCATGTAATAAAAAAAAAACTTGTAGCATTATATGCGTATGTTATTGGTGACTCATAAACTGGTGAGAGAAATCAATGTTTTTGTTCATTTCTATTCTAATTTGTGCTGACACAGAAACTATCTTATGCAGTGCATTGCAAATCATATTGAACATATTGAAGATACACCATTTTGGCGTTTCATTGATATCTTGGGGTATAAAATTGAAATATTAGTTGCACTAAACAAGGTCCGGACGGTGTGGGTTATCGTATCATTGTGCTTACCTCCCATACCACTCACTTTGACCCTTTTGTCTGAACAAATTGGTATAATGATGTACGAAATAAAGATAATAAATTCAAAACGTCTCGAGTTTGTCCTTAAGCACTCACTTGAACATTGTTATAATTCGATTGAGCATCAATTCACTTTAACAAAAAAATATGTAAATGTAATTTGATACAGCAACACGTTTTAGGCAAAAAATAAAACTAATCGTGTTTGTTTGATATGGCTAAATAGAATTCTAATGGAAATTAAGGTCAGATTTTTAAAAAATGAGTGTCGAGTTAGACGTGGGGGTACCCCACCTACACCGTAATCAATGTGCATTTTCAGTATAGGCTTGTATGGGGCAAATGTATAGATATGCTTCTGTCTCATAACTAATCCCCCGCGCCAGCGGCTCACCTGCAGATTGCATTCAGTTTTGCATTAATTGAACTTACTAAAAGGTAGTTGTACAATGCTTGTGTAAAACATAATCACGAACATAGGCATATTTCACTATTAACATTTAGTGATTTGGTTCGTATATAATATGATGATTCACTATATACCAATACATGTACATGAACGTTCATTTATAGCCCCATGAAATAGTGTTGGTTCAGCAAAACTACCAATAGATGGCGTATTTGCAACACAATGAAGAGGATAAGCAAGTGGTTATTGACCCGAAAGGAGTCTTGTTTACATCGGATTTTCTGCTGACTCGGTTAATAATAGCTAACAACTCTATTCATATACGAAATTTATTCACACCACAATACACATATATTAATTTGTGGCAGTATAAATAACTAAATCGTACTGCTTCCTTTCGAGGTCCGGGAGATGTGGGTTATCATATTACCCGAAATTGTACAACATTACCCCACATCGTCAATTTGACCTCTTTTGTGGAGCTATTCTGCAAGCTCGAGTAGATGCGCCAGCCCAACCAGCAAGCCCCACCCTACATCGTACCACTTATTCTTTCAGGGGGCTACATACAGAAATTAAACATATGAATATATCTGTATAATATATATGAATAAATATATGTGCTGATTTACCTTTGGTACTAGAAAATACAACATTTGCTAATCGGAAATTATAATTCCAAAGATGAAGTTTAACGAACTTCCATGACCACTCTACTGCTTTAAGGTCGTCAGACCTCATTTCCGCACTCTTCCCGAATGAGAAC
>LQRL01012016.1:22562-70972 GCA_001703475.1 Hydroides elegans | reverse complement strand
TTCAGATATTGACAAAGGGACCGAGGAGATTCAAGCCGAAGTGGTACGGTCCTAAGTGTCCCTACCCCTTGTATCCTTGCGGTCTTTTTTTTTTGCAGCGATTCCTGAGCCATTTCCTTTCCTTCGACTCTTGACAACGTGAGTTTGTCATGTTCCATCAACAACGGCTATGTGTGGCGTAACAGCGGACTTACAGTCAACAATCCATTTATAAAATTCTTTATAGGCTGAATACAATGTTATTCTTGATTCATAAATAGAGGTTTATTAAAAACACAAATAAGTGGTAATATTGTTGTGTAAAATTACATTGAAAAAAGGTGAAAAATGAGTTGGCACAGTATTTATGCTCTTCGCTACTCAGCAAGACACCGGGCAACTTCGAGAGGACGTTCCTATTTAGGCCAAAATGACAGTTTTCCGGACGTCATTTATTTCTCGTCGCTGACGTACGAGCGACGTTTTTGCGACTTCGCGGCAAAGTCGGACGTACTTTAGTCCGACATCAAAACGTAAAATTACGTCCGAAAAAAAAAACTAGCATATGGACTAGATCATGTGCATCCTTTCGACGTCCTTAGCTGTAGAGGCCCAAGTGTCCGAAAAAACCTTTCGCTCCAGACTTGATCACTTCGTTTTATTCCGTTTCGGTGCATCTTTCACTAGTTAAAATATACTGTAATTGAATGGGTCGAAGAACGAAGGACCTATGTGTCTTTTTAGGGCCGAAATGTCATTCTTATTTTGATAAAAGGTTCCTTATAGTTATAGGGTCCGAAGGTCCAGGAACCCTTTTCCGCCACACTTGACAACTTGGGTTTTGTTTCGTTTCGGGGCCATTCAGTTATAAGCCATTCTGAGTGTAGTGTTCATGAATTCTCTTCATGTCCTACATTATGTGTGTTGCCCAAAAAGGTGACATAATGAGGATTTGTTATCTTGAGTCTCTCGTTCAGAGTATCTGTATCTTTTAGGTGGTCCTGGCTGAATTTTTCAAGCCCACCCAATGTCCTTTTCCCGCCACACTTGACATGGGATTTGTTTCGTTTCGGGGTCATGAGAGCAATCATGTGTGAGCAGCGGCAAGAGCACTCAGACTTATTGCTCTCCCCATGTTTCAAGGCTTGGTCACATCGGAGGCTTCTTTAGCTCTTTTGTCCCTAACAAACTTGCGATCTATTCCTTATTGGGGAAACTCAACAACGCCACCTAAACGTACGTTTTGGTTTAAAACACTTAAAGGCTTGGTTATATGGGAAGTTTTCCTTGGCCTTTTTATCCAAACGAATTCGGGTTTTCAATGTTTTTCAATGGAATAATGAAATAAAAAACGATATTTGTTTTTTTTTTTAAGAAAAATAGCTTGACGTCTTTTGGTATTCCCACAACGAATACATTGAAAATGTCGCGTTGTTAATATAAAAACACTGGTTTAATCTTCCCATGAAGCTAGATCCTAAGTTGGGATTAGAATCTTAAACAATGAATACATTGGAAGATTGGGTTTGGTATGGAGAAAAGCTTAACAAGATTCCAATATGACCAGGCCCCTACTCAAGAGTTGGCTCCGTTTGCTTTAGGGTTGACTTTGATAATGGTATTAGAAGACACAATGAAATGAAATCAGTTGGCCATGTTTTCATATGATGATGACACAATGGAGTTTCATGCTGTGATGGATAGCTGGATATAGTGTTCATTTTCATAAGTGTTTATGCATATAGATGAAATTACGGATACGGGTATATAGTCATCGCATTTTATTCAAAAAATATTTTAAAAAATCAATAAATAGAAAAGAAAAAAATAGAATGCTCTGGATACCAATGCATTTGTACAATTGTGTTTAAGAATATACATTTTATGAAGGTTATAAATGTATTATTTTTTTATCATAATAATAGCATATACAAAATATTATAAAACAAATCGTTATTAGAATAAGATCAAAAGGATCATAAGGATCAAAAGGATCATAACGCACGTAAAACATGGATAGATTTCTTAGAACGATACAAAAAAAGCGTTAACGCGCAGATTTTACGTTTTTTTTTCATATGATTTGAAATAAAATATTTAAGAAAAGCAAACAAAATATACTAAGGATACGTCATCATGAACGTGAGCGGTGCATCTACGCATCACGTGACGGCGAGCGGACGGATGAAGAAGGCGCCACAGGACCTCGTCGATTTAGTGGTAGGTCCCCAAGCCCTGTCAATAGCCAACTTATAAAGCGTTGTTCGTCATGGTGTTTTCTGAACATAACCCGATATAGGACATCGCAAAAAGTTGGACGTGTTGTGAAGTAAAGAAAGCCTTGTCGCACAGAAAGCGGTGGCCGGTGGCTCAAAAAATGAGGTTGATAAAACACTTTTATTTCTAATAGTTTAAAATTAAATGTCCGCATCGACATTTACAGTTCTGCATAGAAAAATGTTCCGGTGTTCTTGCAATTGGTCATTTCCTGACTCATTGATACCTTGTTGATATTTACATACTATATATAGTGACAAATAATTACCTTTCAAAAACTAACCCTCCGGAAGCAATAACTTGGCAAACTGAGCTGAAGTGTTCTATATCGAAGGATACCTTCTCTGTCTAATGGTGAGATAAACAGATTCAGAGGACATTCGACAGAGACATCTTAACTTTAAGAAATGATGATTTAAACTAACGTCCGACTGTCCATTCGAGTGTTAGTATAGGATACATGATTAAAGAAGTTTATGCCAGTCTCATTACTATGATATGTATTCAAATAATTGAAAATTTAACTAATGTCATTCAACCCTTTCTTACTGACATTTTAATTTAAACTAATCAGAAGTAATGGCATCAGAAATAATGTCATTTATGTAATATAATGCAACCACTACTATGCCGAAGACCGTTCTCTAGCTTGTATAAAAAAGCGTATTTGAGCGGTTAAAATGCAATGATGTTGATTAGACATATATTTGAATTCATATATGCATTATATGTCTGAGCCCATAAGTCACTTCCAATTATTTGAAATGCAGTCCAGAAACGATTCCAATTGGTCTGAAGTATTACTGAATGCAGCTCCATAATTTAATAAACAGAATTATAATAAAGGACTATAAAACTTTAAGAAACTCAATCCAATTGAGTTTAGACAAATTTTAACAAAGTATTTTTCTTTAAACCATCGTAATTTGTCCTTATACATGTACTTATCGTTGAGCATGTAAAGATTATTAATTAAACACACACATGTTTAAAAATATATGAACATGAGTTCGGGATGGAGCTGTCAACCTTTTACTCGGTACTTCGCATGATTCAAGAGTTTATATCTACATTTTTGATAAAGGCTTGCATGCTGATAGCCCCAAATGACATTAGCACGCCAGACATACCTACGCTGTCTACAGGCAATTGAGTTTGCAAATGTTCGCAGTGAGCACTTTAGTGCAAAACCATAGTAAGATGGACATAAGCTTTGAAAATTTTGATTTTCGTAAACATGATTATTGCAAAAGACGTGATTTTTATGCTTTTCAGTTTATAGATGACATTTGTATTAATCAAAATGATAGTAAATATACCAAATAAAATTACTATGCTATAACACCAAAAACATGTCTTTCGAACTCAGAATGTTTATGCACTAATGCGTTCAATTGAGTTTGCAAATGTTCACATTGAGCTGTGATTTGGATGCATAGCCATAACGAAGCTCCCGTGCAATTTACATTTTACGAATTATCCAAATGTCTCAATGTCTAACTTGTTAGTGGGCGGAATCAGATCTAGAGACGCATTCTAACAATCTGCCTGATAACCTTCTTGCATCGTTCGGGCCTGACCACATTGGAAGCTTTACGAGCTTACCCTAACAAACAGTGTTTAAAATGTATTTCTTACGGAGACCTAACAGTCGCTTCTATAGCTTATATTGTATTGAGCCGCTTCCAATATAACCAGAACCTTATACATGCATAAGGGTTTAGTCATCGGGCAGCGGCACGCCGCCACGCCGCAGATCATACCAAATTATTATACCAAATTATGGGGTCTGCGGCAAATTTGCCGCTGCCCGATGACTGCACCCTAACAAAATATCATGTCCTGATGAAAACAATATGGTTAGATATTCATGGAGTTAGGCTTTTCGTCTGACCATTTATAACCACATAACCTATGTAAATTTGTTAAAATTAGAAAAAAAATATATATTATATATATAGTATACCTATAAAGTTTATGACTTCAATAGTCTTCTCGATGTCGGATTAGTCTCATATTACCATGACGAAAAGGGCCCTCTGATTAGCTTATGCGTGAAAACCCCCCAAAGGCAAATAATAAATTTATTTATGCGTGGCTAACTAGCTTCCGGCATGGAAGCAAGGCGACCCTTAATGTCAAGAGACTTTTCTTATTTTGGTCTATATGAAACTTTTTTCGTCGCATAATTATGTATAAATGTTTCTACATGTATATGTAGAAACTGGAGCCTGCGATCTAGTCCTGGATGTTAATGGCGCTGATCTTTTATATGGACCAAACAAGAACGTGCTTTGGACGTCACATGATATCTGAATCACGTATTTAATGTAACTACCCCCTTGTCCTTTTTTTAGCTTTTGATAAGTTTTTAGTCCCAAAGACTACGAGCAATAAATCACAGGACTGAATTATGTTTTTGTCAATAAAACAGAGGATTGCATTATGATAGCATTATAAAAATCATTTGGACAGATGCATCTGTAATCAACATGGATCTTTGTGTCAAAATTCTACATTTAACCTTGAAAGATGAAGTATTTCTTGCGAGGTGTCTATTGATTGCGGACAAGGGCAAACCTGAAATTGCGATCGTGTTAGACACATTTTGAATTTGAAAGTGACACAGAAACTATTTTTCGTATAGTTTTTCTTATGATATATTACTCTTACTATGTATAGTATTGTATTGTATATTGTATTGTATAAATTTATGAAACTGTATGAGAAATAAAGCAATGTTGAATTCTCACAAATTGTCGGTGATATAAGAACGACCAGCATCAGTCTTCAATACGTTTATTTGAAGTGATGCCCAGTTCTATGTGACGTCATAGCCCAATCAGATCCAAGGACGTCTTTGGGAAATTAACCCCATTCAGCGGGCTTTTATTGCGAGTTTTGAGTTAATATGGAGGCTATTAGAGGCTGTTCTTAAAAGGGATGTAATAAAACGATTTTATGGCTGATTGATTCGAAAGGATTGCGTTTTCCTTTCTTCTGAAAAGAAAAGGAAATACAGTGATGAAACAAGGGTACATGTCTGACACAGCTAAATGACAAATTCTTGTTGAAGAAATATTGTTGTTAACAGACTTGACCCATTGTCTCCGCTAAACCTCAACCTTACATGTATCAACATACTCCCCATCCTTTTACACTGATATTTAGGATAAGGATAGCAGATGATATAGGCCCAGGTTAATCTATTGTCACCACATATGTTGGAACGATGAGCAACAAAAGTATCTTGTATTCTTTCATCGATCTATTGTTAATACTTTTGATATTTAATTTTAAAAAAACATTGCGTAGACTATTTAACTTACTTGTCATTCGTTTGTTTTTTAAATTGTTACAGGTAAGTCCAAGAATGCAAGTAAATGGCGGTGTTATGTGCAGGGAAAGCACGCCTGTTCAAATGATGAGCCAGTGGGGCGTTCTTGCATGCATTTAAATACGCCGGGCAAGAAAACCTCCTTCGATATCCAGAACAAAAATATGAGCCTATACAGATAAGTGAGGCGGCTTGTATTCTCTTTCAAAATAAAATCATCCTTAGACTTTATATAACACTTGTAGTAAGATATACCTTGATAAAAACCTAACTAATTCAAAAATTAATCGCAAAGTCTAGATTCTATCATTATGCAAATTCGGATATTAGATAATTAAAGCCAAACCCCTTTTTTTCATGTCGAGAGTTTCATGATTATTTTCATTGCGCGAAGAATAAATAGAAACACCTCTTTGATATGGTTTCGTAACTTAACTTTCATTTCTATAATAATGCATAAATAAACAATTAGTATGGTTATGGTTGCCTGCGCAATACGTCTTTTGCAGTAGAAATTTACAATTTGTCAGTATGTGCTCCTACAAATCATACCCCAAAATATGTTTACATGTAGCGTTTATACATTGTACACATGTTGATTTTATTTGTTATCGAAGGTCATTCAAGATTCTAAAAACACTTATCATAGTTTCGCCTTTTTTATTTACATTAATGAATTGCAATTATTATAAAAGTCTAGCATTTCTATATTTAACAAGGATATATAGCTAAAATAACAAAATACTAAAACATATAGCGCCCCCATGTATTGCGTCCTTTGCCAACTATATTAAAGGGACTTGATTTACGAAAATTACGATAGAAACATCTCAAATGTAAAATAAAAAGAAAATACATCTAATAAATATAACTAATTGTAAAAACGTTGTTCAAATATTTATATAAGAAGCGAAATAGCACGTGATTACACATTTTAACTGTATAATATAGATATTATATAATCTAATAAGCCATGAAACTGAATCAATTGAAGAGCATCGCATGAGGTGTTCCTCAAAAAAGGTGTTCCTTTTCAAATTTCATCTAGCTACAAACATTCAAAAATGGCCTCCTAGCTACAAGAATTTTAGAAACACCTTTTTAGATTTTTGTTGATTTTTATATATTTTTTCGTAAATATAGGGTTTAATTTTATTCACAAATTTATATCTAGGCTAAATAATCTGAAGTACAACTAGAAATCGGTCATATATACCAGAATTACTTTTTTTTTTTCATTTTTCATGAAAGGTGTTCCTCTTATGATTCTAGCCAGCTAGATGAGCGCAGTGATCTCAGCTAGCTACAAAAATAGGAACACCTTTTGTAAAAATATACTTTTCTAAATGTGATTACTTATTGCATATTTCAATGTTACAAGTGATTTTGAGCTCAAATAAACACTTCTTAAAATATTGGTCGTGAAGTGCCCTTCTCAATTGAACTAGAAGCGTGGTCTACATTTAAAATAATTGCAATACTGAAAGTAATTGAATTAATGTAGTTAATAATATGTCATTATAAAAGTCAAATGTACCAAATGAATTATTCAATTGATAAATCATTTTGTTTTCATTAACTTTTTGCTTAAAGAGAGAAATGATTCTTATAAATCAGCCATCAAAACTATAATGGGAAAATATTGTTTGATTGACCATATAAGTCGAGACCTTTATACAAATAGGCATAAAAATATGAACGTTACATATGAAAATAAACTTGGTAAATGTGAAAAATGTATACGTTTCGCTTGCACTTTCGACAATATTTAACATACCTGGTCATAACAATAACATTATGTAACTATTCATAATTTCGAAATGCTAATCGATTGATCCATTTAAACAAACAATAGTCCTTCAAAAGAATGTTCAAACATTGCAAACGTTATAATTAAATGACACTAAAGGATAGTTGAAAGTAATGTAAAAGTAACGTTAATGTCCGAGTTTTCCTTTTTCAATTATCGATCGCTTTCAAGAGCGCCCTGAGCAATCGGGTATTGTCGGTATCTTCCGAGCCTGGAGCCGGTGTAGGTTCGGGATCCATATTCCTTGCTTCCATGACGAAACTCCGGATTAAGCCACGCGCATGTTCCTGTAATTGAATAAAGAAAAATAGTTGTTTAAAAGAATAGTCCGAAACTTAATTACAATGGACGAATTAAGATGTCGGTCTAATATAATTCATTGATTGCTTTAAGCCGGGGTCAGATACATGTACATACAGAAATCCCATGCAACCATCCCGTGTCTGTAAAATAAAAATGGGGGGTTTAATAAAATGAAACTTTAATGTCGGAGTTTATTCTTATCGTTGTGAACTATTCACAAAACAATAGTGTTTTATAGGCATACTTGAATGTTAAAGTTCTTTTGCGATTTAAATCGATTCAATATGTAACATCAATACAGTTGCAATAAGACTCAAGATTAGACCAAACGAGTTATACAAAGGTATGATGTATACTTGTATATAAACGCAATGCTTATAATCCATTCATGTATTCGTATCACCACACTGAGTAAGTTACTTTCAAATGTTTTACAACATGTGAATGTGAATGAAATCGGAAAAGAGCACACGAGTGCTAAAGTAAAATGAACGAGTGCCTTCTTTTGGAATCGTCTGTAACAAATCGAACATGATTCCTACGTTAATTGTAAGGATATAACATGTTTTTAAATCAAGACAAGACAAGTTTCCTTGAATAAGGAATTCATATCAATAAGATTTTAACATGAATGCAATACCTCGCCAATCAAAAATAAATAGGACCCAAATTATTCATTACTTTCATGTGTACAGTTATGATGTAAATTAATGGATGCTAAAAAGGGTGAACAATCTCATTTTCGCGGCAATGCGGAAATATGGGAGACACATCTTTAAAGAAATATCGCTCCATGGCAGTTCCTTTGCGAACCCGATTTCGGATGGTTACATGGATTCGTGGTAAACGATGTGATGGTTTAAAATCACGATTTTTTCTAATTGTCCACTTTAAAAATGTTTATATATTTTAAAACATATCTAAGAAAAAAGTGTTTTTTTTATATAAGATTTTCTTCGGCATGACAATTTTTGTGTAAAAAAATCTTTTATATCTGCATAGTTTTATTTAAAGTTTATACATCGAATAATGTAGGTGGCTATCTGAATTTATTTCAAAGAAGTTCTGTAAATGTTTAATTCTTTTAAAAATTAATCTACTGCTTTTCTGCGTCACTACATGTATAGGAAGTATAAATCCACTCAGTACGGATTTTTTGTTATGCGTGAACGACTTTTAATGTGGCTAATTTCATCTTAAATTATTTTTCAAAAATGATTTGAAAATAATTTCCAAAAGCAGCTTCAATACTCACCGTTTCACATTGGCTCTTGCATACATCCTGCTCCATTTTGCATAAATTCTTGAGGAAATTGAACGATTTTCCTTGTGTGTCTTCGTTCTCTCTTCCTTTCTCACATTCGTCAAAATCGTCTTTGCACTCAGCCAAACAATCGTCTTTGTCATCGGCGAAAGTGGTGGCGGTTAGACACAGGAGGGCCACCAAAACCTGTATCATTATATATATTCTTTTATAATAAAATGACATCAGTATATTGCCTTGACTTCATGATATCGCCAAACCTATTAAAATAGCGTGCTAGAATGACAAAGTTGACCCTTTTTTTTACAATGGACGAACTTGCTTATAACCAATAATAATTTTTCTCCAAACTTCATTGTGGTGCATTCATCGGCCTGCGGAATTCTTACCACAAACGCATAAATTGAAATAAAATATAATAAAGTGTTTATGGGTTTCCTATATATTTACTGCCCATTCCTGTGTTTGCTGAAGATATTCCGCTTGTCGATGAACGAATCCTTAATAAAATCTAACCTAACCTAAACCTAATGAAAAAGGTTAATAACTTACACACAAAGTTGGAAATCCCGATTTCATTTTTCTATGTTGTCCTGTGCTACTCCTAATTGATAATTGTTCTTTTCAATACCATGACCACCTTTAAATACTGGTAAATACATGATTAAGCGTTATTCGTGTGAATCGAATCTCATCCAAGTTGCAAGAAAATAGTCTACTTTGCAACTGTGTGTAACGTTCAACAGTAATTAAATTCAATGATTAAAAACAATCTTTTGTCCAATATACCATAGTCATTGTGCTATTATGCATTTAATTGACATTAATTTCCAATTGTTGCAATTAATTAGGCATAATTTTCGGACCAGTTTGAACACATGAATAACCTTTTTTGAGAAGTTACTTGTAATTTGATACATTATTAATGGAATTTGTTAGAGTAAAATGAAACAAACCGCGTCATATCAAAATTATAAGAATCCAAATAAGGTCGAGGAACTTTGTGGACTGAAAATGAAGGGACAATTTAAATCATCAAACCAAATAGTTTTGAAAGTCAAATTTCAAAAGGGCCCAATTATTATACACTACATCTCTATCAAGAGACATATTGATGAAGTATATATCGCTCAATATGTGGCAGAGAAACTTTAATTTAAGCGAAACTATAGTTTCGCTAGCGAAAGATTTATTTTTCTGATGATGTTGGAAAAGTAGTCTATTTAAGATACTTTAACTGTCAAAATTTAGGATTTGGCCTAAAATGATTATGTTTCATGTATCTTTTGATCCAATCATATGTATCAGTGACATAACACACTCCCAGATGGAATTATCCGTGAGTTGAGTCATGAACTGAACTCGGGGATTAATCGGCTTATTTCGACTACATTATTGAATAGAACTCCATAAAAAGCTTTGGACAGATTGGTTGGATGACCCATAATACATTTCTATGCATATGTCTAAGATTAACAGTGATTAAAAGCCTTATATATAATATTTCGACTTAAAAAACTTACATGATCCGAAAAATTAATCTTTCGCTAGCGAATTTAATGTTTCGCTGAAAATTAGTGTTTCGCTGTGACATACATACAAATTCAAATAGGGAACAAATATCAAGATTCACAATTTTCAAATGCAAACTATGCGGGTTCATATATTGATATGTATACGAATATGAAATAATATGCGATATTTTAAATCGATTTCGTTAAAAAGAAGGCATTTGTTTAAAGAAAACAGTAACGATCCATAACGAAAAAGAATCTGTGTAAACAAGATATGTTAATAGTGACCTTGAGGACAAGGTCGTTGTCAAATCGGTTCGTTAGGTACCCCTGGAACATATCTTAGAAAAGATGGTCACCATGAGAAAAACTAATTGCCAGAACTGGTTGTGATAGTGATAGTTGAGCGATCTGCCATGTAAAGAATTGTCAATCATTGTGCCTATGTTGTTCCGGAGACTTCAATCAAATCTTTTAATTGCTTTTCAACTTCCGTCCTTTTCAAATCGAAGGGTTTCATGCTTAAGGGACAGACAATTTATCCTTATTTTTATTGTTGATTGTATGTGTCTTCATGCAATCGAAGATGATGAATTTGGCATTTATAGGCAATTTATGAACAGACATCAGTAACACTGATTTTTAGAGTTTGATGTGAAGATAATGCGTGAATATTTCAAACACTTAAAAATATTATAACACTAAACCTTCATAATGTCGATGTGTCCCGCTTAATACTTTGTGCCGATTCTATAATCCAAATCGATGCGCTTAAATCATATTTAAACTAATATTGTGAGTATTGAAAAGTATCAGTTTACAGGTTGCATACAATATAACAACATATGACCTAGTATCAAGTTTACAATCAATCTCGCTTTTTATTCATTGTTTTTCTATTTGCACTTTATCACCGTTACTTAACCTGAAGCACGAACAAGACCTCAATAGAAACCGAGTCAGTAGCTTTAATTACACAAACATGTCTTAATTACTAGATAAATCAGGCACAACTGTGAGATTTAGGCCAACGTAAATTGAGCGTAAATTCAAGGGATTTTAAGCAGGTTAACTGGATAGTCATCGTTCAAAGAAAAGCGCTTTAAATTCCTTATATCGACCGGGCCGCAACAAAGTTCAGAAAAAACGAACTAACACTAATTGCATTGTTAAGGGCGTGGTTACACTCGCGTTTTCAAAAATAGCTGATGGGAAACTGCATAATTGGATTTTTTGAAACGCAACGAGCGCTTTTGAGTTTTCCATATCGATTTTGTTACTAGTAAACTAGTCAACAGTTCAACAGATCGACTGGTCGACTAGTAGAACTATTTTATCTTGATGGTATGGACAAAATATGTCTTCGATACTGCGAAATCATATGAACATATCGTAAACCTTATACTAAGGAGTTTACTATATTTTCTTTGATTCGGAGTAACACAGAACAATAAACATGCAAGGGTGGATTGTATCTTACAAGTTAAATAGAGTAACACATAAAACATATTTATAAAGATTTATGTACAGTAGTTTGCCAGAAAAGTTCCTTATGGCCTTGTACATGTATGTAAAATCATTTTGATATTTCAATTTGTTTTCGCCCATGAAGTTTCTCTGTTTTGATTTAGATTCTGTTGAATTGTAATAATGTCACAATTCAAAATGCTAACAAAGTTATAATTTGTAGCTATATTGTTACTCCAAAACAGTTAAAATTGTTCTCCTTTATTTTGGATTTTCTGATAAACCTTCCCATTTGGTGCTCTTTCGCCTTTTCGGGAATTTGCTGTCGAGGGCCCGCACGATCTCTTTAAAACCATAACGACAATTGCTCCACGTGTTGCTCATCAAATCTTTTAAAATTGAAAGTGATTTTGAAATGGTTGTTTGGTTTTTAGTAGTTGGCTGATTACACTTGTAACGCGTTTATTCTATAAAGACTGTTAGAGACTTTAAAACATATTTCGATAATCTAGTTACATAAACTGTAACATAGTGCATAATCGTAAGGAACGGTTACTCTAAATTATAAATAGTACCCGCCTTGAAGTACGAAGTGAACAATAATTGGAGTTTGAATCAGTTTGATAAATATATGGATTCGTAATTAATAAAGGTGTGGATAAAATACAATGTATATAATATAGCATATGACAATTATAAATCATTGACTTTCTGACTAGTTGGGTCTGATGTATCTTTCAATAATTAATCCGGAGCATAATAGTTTCATACAAAACAGTCTTGATGCAGAACCTTTCGCGAGTGCTCGCTTTTGTGTTTCCGAAACTCAGAATAAAAATCTTGAATAATTGATAATTTAATCGATCAAAATCTAGAACGGTGAGCTATCCGAATTGTATGTCACGGCCATAGAAACAAAGAATCAAAGTGTTGCTATTTGAGAGTGGATCTGAAAGTATATATTTTTATTTATAAATTTGACTTTGTTGGAAGTATGATGGTACTTTAATCATTTTAAATAAGAAATAGCAAAATCAAGTGAGATAAGATGGGAGGGCACCAACAGATAGAGGAAGGCCGAATAGATAACTGAAGCATATTTAGAATAAAATAAAAAAGGATTCAATTTGCCGGGTTTAAATAAGCTAGGGAAATGAGTTTGAAAACATAACATAAATTCTCAAGGGATCAAGTATGCAGGCTTTAACCTAGGAGCTTGTTTGAGATAATAGTCTACGTAGATCTTAGAAGCATTCAGTGTGTGGCGTCTCAAAAACCCAGGAAAAATACTTGAAAAGAACACATAGACTCTAAAAGGATTCTAAAAAGGTATTTATACTCTAAGAATATTAAGAATACGTAGACTCTAAAAGGACTCAGAATGCATACAGCCACAGCAGGAACGTCAAGCGTGAAAGCAGGAGGGACGCAGAGAACACAGGCAGCTACAAAGGTACAAAAAATTAGACCAATCATAATTCAAATTAGTTTTGATAAGGCTTAAGAAGGTTCCAATAATGTAAGAGTTAGTTTTATACAGGTTAACACAGCCGGGAGCACCGACACCTACAAAGGTACATAACCTTAAAACCAATGCGCAGAAAATATTTATTGTCTTAATTCTAATAAGCTGTTGGGTTATGGAATTAAAACAGATTAAGTGGCTGGTATTTCAACGAAATGCTGGTGTTCACGAAATATCAAACTAATGTTTGATACAAGAATTCGGTCTTATATTTAAAGAACGATTCGCTACGTACATCATTCAACGATCCGTAGAAAATAAAAAAATGCATATGATACAGTTCAGAAATCTGGATTTATTATTTTCAAGTTCATACTATTATTCACATTTGGGCAAAATGCAACTATTCTTGCATGCCCCAGCTCCGTCCATGGGCAGTGTTACCATACAACATACGCTTTTTATGACAAGGGTTTAATCGCCAGATTCGGATTGTCCTCGTGTCCGATATAGCGCGAATCAGACTCCCTGACCATTAATATTAATGAACGGTTATAAAATTACAGCATTCCTATGAGATATCAATGCCAATCCATTTCATTTTGCCATTGCATTAAAAAAATGAACATTTATGACAAAAAATGAAGTCTGGAAAACTTGAAATTTATATTTAATTTGTTTCCAACAAGAAGTCATAATATTGGCATAACCCATGACTATCTTTTCGTTTATTAACAAATAAACATTACACACACAAAAATTAATCATAACCTGCAGTATCATAATCGTTATTGCCATAATCATCTGGAGAAATATTATGTTCAGATGGCAAGACAGCTAGAAAAAGAGCATCCCACGGCCTCTTCAACAAATTAATGTTGCTATTTGAGCATAAAATCACTTGATATTTGAAATGAATAATTATCAATCAAATGTCGAAAAAAAAAAAAATACAACTAAAAAGCATTCCTAATTGTTTAAAAAGATTAGCCGATTGCGCTTATCTTACCGGGTAAAATATTGAGAGGACAAGTTTCAATGACAATTTGAAATCGTAATATTTGCATATTCGACCAGGCAAAGAACCTTATTTTATTGTGTGATGTCCATGCCAATATATATCTCAGAATAAAATTAAATTTAAAGCTTATTTTCAAATAAATTCGTTAGCATATAAAATAATGAAATGGCTTATCCCTCAATTCTATTTATATTTTTGAAGGTTTGTAGATTTACCATTAAAAAATAACCCATTTTATGTACACCTCGTGGGATGCTCCTCTCTAAAACTCCGGATAAGATGAATACTGATAAATGAGCAGCGTGTTCCCAAAATGAGCATCAAGGGACGGCATGTATCTTTCGGAGCTTATGCCTTGTCCATTGAAAACCATTGTTTTCATACATGAGGGTCTGGCCACACAGAAAAAAATGTATTGTTTTTTTTGTTTTCATAACAAACCGTGTATTCCAACGCATTCTAATAATGAAGCCAAATTGCAACATGTTAAAACACAACGAGCGTTTATGTAGAAGTGTAATATAGAGTTATCCGCAAGGGATGCATTGAAAAACGCACTTCGTTAGGTAACAAAATCGAAACGGTTTCGAATGTGGCCAGACCCTAAGTCCATTGTTCTTACGAAATGTGACAAAATCTTGATTTGAAAACCGGACGTTAGTTTGAGGGCGTGTCTGAACAAAGAGTGCAAGTATCATGGAACAATTATATTCAAAGATGTATTCAAACTTGCTGAAAACTCATTTATATCCGTTGCCTTTCATTGTTAAAATGATTTGCTATCTTTCTTAACAAAATAAGTACAATGTACATGTATATGCACACCGAAAAAAAGCGTATGGACTTTAGTTGAGATCCTACTTGTTTCATTAGTATAAACGTTAAACGCTATATTCTGATCATGCAAACCCTTAAACGTTAAACGCGAAACGCTATAAACGTTAGTGAAATCGAGCAGTTAAGCCTGTGCGCCACTGTACGTATAAATAATGTCGAGAGCATTCAAAGAGCATTTAATTGGAATCTTGAGACATAACTCCACAAGACCACAGCCTCCCTCCAACCCACAAGACACAGGGGACATAATTTATATCACATTATCAGCATTATCACTGAAGATGTCTTGTAAAGTCTTTGCACAGACGCCAATGGGAGGATATGATGGGATGGAGGATAGGACGGTATCCGGTCAAAAAGTCCCCGGACATCATATAACTGATTTCAGTAACACAGGACTATGCCTCATTACTCAAAACGTCTTGAAAATGGTGTGGGTTGTACAATTCTTACTTTGATATTCCAATATACACAACGAATAAATATAAAACCAAGCGTTTATAAATTAAGTGTTTAAATGGGACTTAATATCTTGTGTTGACAAAATATGTGACGTTTTGTCCGGACTTATTTTGAGCGGGAACTATTTGACTGGGATTCAGATAGGGCATATCGGCATACGCCATGTCTGTCTCTTCCCATCATGGAGACGGCGCTTTGGTCCCTCGTCAAAAAAAAAAAGTTTGGACGCTCGACCAAAAAGAGTATTCGTTTCCTTGCAAAATACTCGTTCGAAAGTAAGGCATTTAGTACCCAGGACAGGGGTTCATTTATTTATATATTTATATCTGATGGTCTTTTATTTCGTTGGCCTGTCGCTCTGTTGACATTTGAAGTTCATTTATTGTTAGAATGGAATTTTTGTCTGAAACGTCACATATTGAAAGAAATTGAACTGCACTTTACAACGTTAGTTTAAATTTATTTTCAGTAGTGGTGAAATTACAAGTCTGAGTTTATAGACACAATTTAACAATTTACAATGCAACATACTTTTAAAAAATCGTATACGCGTAAGAACCCTCTGCTTACCAGATTGGTTACTTGATATCGCGTCTACAAAATAAAGTGTATAGAGATATTGCAAATATACAACGTCTATATGAAAAAGGTGGTCTAGATATTGTTTGATCACAATGCATGAAATTGCCCTCTGTACGTTGATAAATAATTTTTTAAAGCATTATAACCTTAAACATGTTATTATTGTAAGGTATATGTCATTAAATGAATTGTAAAAACTTCAATCAATACATTAAAATGCATTAAGCATTATGGGTTCTACTGAGAAAGGATTTTATGCTGAATAAATCATATATCTGTTCTTTGGTATCAGGACAACTCACCCAAACACCAACTCACCCAAATTCTTGGACAACTCACCCAAGATTTTAGTCAATTCACCCAATTACTTTGGACGACTCACTCAAATTATTGGACAACTCACCCAATTATATTTTTTCAAATAATATGGCAAATATCCCGCATTTTTTATTCATTGAGTACAAATATATAAATAAAAGAATATCAATATGAATATTTTAAAATCAGATAGTACATCAAGATTTTAATGTCTATACGCAGAGGTACATATGCGCCCAAAAAGCGTCTATGCTTAATAGAAATAGCAAATACATTATTTGCTACTCAATGACTTAAAAACTTAACTTTAATATGTAGAAATGTATTATAATACAAATCTTAATAAGAAAAAGCTTTCAAAGTCATTTAGGAACTTTTGAAATGTGTGTGAATTGTCCAAAAACTTGGGTGAGTTCACCATTATATTTGGGTAAGTTGGTTTTTGGGTGACTTCGTTTTTGGGTGAGTTGGTTTTGGGTGAGTTCGTTTTTGGGTGAGTTGGTTTTTGGTTGAGTTGTCCGACATCTATAGCCAACACATTGAAATACTGAATTCAATACTGTTTTGTAATCATTTGTCATTTTTAGAAGCAATCTTATACTGGTGCGTTATTATTGCATCTGCATGCAGTTGAATCTTGCATGGATATGCATTTACTGACTAAACTTTTGCTGAGTGGAGTTCGGATTATAAAAAAAAAAATAGAAAAGACGTAACCATAGTAATCAAAGCTATTACCCGGTGCTGATTTAGAGGTAGGCGAACCCGGCGTGCGCCCCCTGTTCGCCCTTAATTTGTAGGACAAAAAAAAATAAATTTGCGCCCCCCGGTTCACTCTGATAATTTATACTGTTTGCGCCCCCGGTTCAATATTTTCTAGATCCGCGCCTGACTACACCTATTTAAATAAGTCTTTTTTGAACATAAAATAAATACAGGAAGAGCAAGATAAGTAAAAATACGAAAATGTGTGGGGTTTGTGTTCTCGTGTGATTCAGTGCCCGTACCGACTGTGTCGAGACATTGATAAAGCGATCTGTTTACTTTGCAATCCGTATTTAAAACTATGTAAAGACTAGTATTTTTAAAACATTTACATACTTGCATTTCTCACATTTATTTCGCACCCAATACTATTTTGTTCAGAACCTTCAATTTTTCAAAGATTGCAATACATACATTGTTATTAACACGACCACTTAAATACTAAACAAACTTCTAGGACCATAGCGAGATGATTGTAAACATAATTCGGTCCATTGGTACATGTATGTTATGCTGCGCGAAACTCTGAAATGTTACCGGAACCTTTCTGTCACAACCATTTGTAGCGTATTGTTAAATCTAGACGGCAAATTATTGACCAACCCCAAAATTGCCACTTGGCGAAATAGGGCGGAAATGTCCATATCTCACGGACATCCCAATGATTACTACGTTGTGTGGATTCATTCTATCTGTCCATGCCATCTTAATAACTGACCAGTGGGTCGGTCACCTTGCTGTTGCTAAAAGATTTAGGGATACTATTAACTGGATTTGACTAATGCATCTAAGGTCGCTCCTGGTAATATTATGTTAATTGCATGATTTGGGTTGGGTGTATCTGCTATTGTAGATTTGAAATTAAAGCGCACGGTTTATTTACGATTGCTAAAATTGAGATTTCCTTTAGTATCAGCTAGCCTCTAGATATTTATTCCGTAATTCGTATAAACGCCTTAACAGATTCTTCTACCAATATGATTGTTGATTATAGCATGGGTATAAGACCATTGTCGCTACCTTAAAAGAAGTTTTGACATAGACAAACACGTCAGTTAAAAAAAAACAGGTCTGGATTTTATTGAATTACAGCTTACGATAATTGATAAATCAGTTGCGTATGTAAAACTATAATTATCATACCGCAAACTCTAGCTACAAACTTAAATATAAAATACTATGCAGCCACACTGACGCTTTAACAGGGCGAGAAAATCCAATTAGGTCTGATGAAGTTCTTTGTCGCTTCGAGTGACTTCATTATCACGCCTCACAGAAGAATCCCAAAGATTTAACACAAAAGAAAACTGTCGCTTACAACCACTCTGGCAATAGTTCTCAACGTGGCGTTGATCATATTGAGGAAGACAATCCTTATAAATGCAACGTAGAGGTTAATAAAAACTTGATATTGCCCAAATGCTTCCTATGTTCAACACCATTTATTTTGTATATAATATTATTAAAAAATATATATAAACATAGATGCCTAATTGAGCGACATAAAATAATGATCGATGAACGCATAGCATGTATTTATAATTTTCTGTATTTTTTTTTCAGGTAAGTTCAAATAAAATCTTCTGGGACTGGGGCTATAGGTGTCTAAAGTCAATCATCTTTGCAGGTAAAAATAAATTTAAGATAGTTCTTTGTTTCATGCCAAAAACCTCTATTATTCACTTTAAGTGATTACATGAGTCCGGATCATCTGATAGTAGATGAACATATTTGAACATATCTGATAAGATACCATCATCACATATCATTCATTTATATACTTTTATGGCCAAAAGACGTTATGACCTATGGTGCCAAATTCTATTACATTTTGACCATTGACTTTTGAACGGCTGTGATTGAACCTTGATTCGCTATGTTAATGACTTTTTATAGTCAATTACTGTGTAACTAATCAGTAAGCAAAACATTAAAAAAACTCACTGCTATAAGAAACCGATGCATCTCTTTCCCGATTTTGCGTTTTCACTTTTTTTTAAAAGAGCGAGGACGTACAATCGGAGAAGAATTCTGGGAAGTGTCAACGGCAGCTGATACATGCGATGTGTCACTGGCGACTCGAGATATTCTATGTTTTGCTATTCTTCTCTTTCAATGTTTTGTCTTTCGTTTCTCTTCTGTCAACCCCCTGTCAACGGAGGTAATGGAGTCCCTATGTTCGCAACAAATGCACTGATTTTTTTGGTATAGACGGACGATACAGTGAAGTTTTTTTTTGTTTTGTTTAATTGACTCAAATTTATTTAAATGAACTCATTTGTCTATATATGTATCGATCAAACTCGAGCCTACATTGTATTACGTGCTATACAATCTAAAACTCCAAAATTGTTGGCTACCTTTTCTTCTTTGATAATAGAATGCACAGAAATCATCTTTGTTTTTTTGTTTTTTTTAAATTTCAAATTGGAATCACCTGACATACATGTACCATGATAAACCAATTTTATATATGATCCAATCCAAACACGTTCAGAACCATTCCCCCATTTTGTAGTAGTTTTCCCAGGACAACCATCTCAGTTATTGCAATAAGATATTGAGCAGCAATTACATGGAATTCATGTCGATTTATGATCAGCAAGCCATTTTATTCGCGCACAGACCTATCCGTTGCTGTCATTTTAGATGCGAATATTATGGACATCTCTATGTCAGGACATTTCCTTTTCCGTTGTGAATAACATAACATGGACCGTTAGGGCATGGGTACATTGAAATCATTTTGCTTATGTTTGCCCCAAACAAGGCGTGGTTTTCAAGTGTTTTCCTAAACGACAACTCAAAAGGAAAACTTTCTTTCAAATACGAAACGAGCGTTTAGGTAGCATTTTGCGTTTCCCATAAAGAATAAATTTGAAGAAAGAAAAAGCTTGTAATATGGCCAGGATCATTGCTGTGTAAATTACAATGCATGGACCCACCTTATGCTTTTGGTTGTTATAGGGGGCTCGGCATTAAATATTTTAGGGCCTGCTCACATTGAAAGCCAGCCGCGGGTAGAACCTTTCCTCAAGTTTCTAGTAGTTTCCCCAGGACACCACCTCAATTATTGCAAGAAGATATTGAGCAGCAATTACATGGAATTAATGACGATTTATGACCAGCAACCCATTTTATCCGCGCCCAGACCTATCTGTGGCTGTCATGTTTGATGCGAATATTATGGACATCTCCGTGTCAAGACACTTCCTTTGGCTATGTGAATTACATCGCTTGGACCCACTTAAGGGCCTGTTCCTATTGGGGCCCTTTTCCATATTTTCCCCACTAACAAACCATGATTATCAATGCAATCCATTTGAAAACTCAAAAAAGTGGCTTGCTTTTAAAAGAGTAACGAGCGTTTAAGTTGCCATATGATTACGGAAATCCCTTAATTATTTTAGGGAAAAAATAGAAAAGCCTGCCAATGTGACCAGGCCATTACTGTGAAAATTACTTTGCATGAACCCACTTAATGCCTGCATTTGGTTGTGATATATCGTTTGGTATTAAATATTGTTGGATCTGTGTGTGTTTAGAGATGGGGCGATTTCAAGCGATTGACAAAAAGTATTTGCTAGCTATTGTAGCGATATCAAAAAAAAAAATATTTGACTTAATAGTGATTCCTTTCATTTTCGAAAGGAAAAACGGTTACGGTTACATTACCGCACAATTATGATTCAATTATTCGTCTCTCTTTGCTGGCTTATTGTGAATACACATTGACTATCGTTGTAAACCCAAGACTGATTACCGAGGGAAAACTTTCAGATTAGATTTCATTATTTCTATAATCATTAATGAGTTTGATGTCATATTACATGCGTACAGTTGTATATGTAGTTGATCGAGAATTTTTCGTTTGAGATGCAAAAATATAGTAACATTGAGGCTCAAGCGAAACAGGAGACACATTTGACGAAACCGGAAGTATTTTTTTCTGAGATCGGAAGTTGTTTCATCAACTCTACACATCCAGGGGTTATGTCATGTCATGGTCAGATTTTGATCATCACTTTTGGGTGAGAATTTACAGGAAACAACACCAATATCAATGTCAAAAGCTTTATGATATAGCTTTTACTACATTCCGGAACCAAATTTGATTTATTGCCATAGTTCAGGAAAACGGTAAAGAAAGATATACATATCTGTCTGATAGTGTATTATATTGAAAAACATATCAAATAAAATATAAATATCAAAATCATTGTTATATGTTTTACTACATTCCGGAATATAATTGATGTTTTGCCATGGTTCATGAAAATGTGATACAACTTTTTCTTTTTATATTATTCTCTTTTTTTTGCGAAATATGTTAAATGAAACATCAATATCAAAGGTATTGTCATAACTTTACTACAGTTGTACATTCCGCAGACGAATAAGACTTATTGGATTGATTCGAAACTAAATCGACTTTTTAGATGAGAAAAAAGGTTAAATGTGAGATACACATAACATAATTTCATATATATGATTGATTGATGTAGCATCGTAATTATCGGGGTCACACACCTTTATCTTATTAGTTAACTGATCCGTGCTGGGATGGGTTATGATTCATGTACACTTGTATCTTAAGATCTGAGTCTACTGAAACGAGAGGAAAAGCGGAAGCGCGAGCACATAATTTACTCAGTTTTGGTGGATTCTGTATATTTTGAACATAAGACGAAACAATTGCAGCTTTTCCGCGATTAAAAATACATAGGAAGTCATTCAAATATTGAGATATATACAGTGTAAGACCTTTGATTTGAGATGAATATTAAGTGACTCTTTGTTATGATGTGTTGCTAACCTGATAGGTCTATATTGTAAGTAGACTCTACTCTTCAATTATATTCTAGTCAGCCATGTAGCATTTATGTAACCAACCCTTGTTGTAACGAAGCAAATAAACGAGGAAAAGTAGTAGCGTGTATGTGTGAATTATAGCGGTAAACGGTGTCATAACATTTTATTTACTCCGTATAATATTGCCAGGTATTCAAATAAGAAGAGTTTCTCGGACAAACAACACATATTTACCCATAATTAGCTGTTATGTGTTATGTATCGCCCCTGTCGCAGGAAAAGGATACTAAGACGACAAAAGCAAAACAAGGGCCTGGCTATGTTGGAAGTCTATCCTTGCTTTTTTCACCCCTTAACAACCATGCCTTCTAATGTATTCCTTATTGGAAACCCCGAAAAG
Source organism: Hydroides elegans (assembly GCA_001703475.1). Taxonomy (NCBI): domain Eukaryota; kingdom Metazoa; phylum Annelida; class Polychaeta; order Sabellida; family Serpulidae; genus Hydroides; species Hydroides elegans. Next base: position 48,359 of record LQRL01012016.1, on the reverse strand, counting down.
GTACCTAAACTCTCATTGTTTTTGGTTTCTCATAAGGAATGCATAGGACGACAGGTTTTATGCGGGAACAAACACAAGAAAAAGCTTCCAATGTGGCCAGGCCACAGGTCCGTTTGCATATTTTACACCAGGAGTTCGATAACCAAGTTATATTCGATATAGTAACAATAGTGAATCCTTCTGTTTGAGGATGGGTTTAATGAGCATTCGAATCGATTCGTTTGTGATCAATGATCCAGTGAGTTCATCGCTTGAATCATAAGAGGCAAGGTTCTTCTGTGCAACGTTGCATCGGGTTATGACGTTTCATGTGTTGCTGTATCGTCAATATTTCGGCAAAGTGATGAATAAGTTTGTTTTGATAAAAATGGTTATTCGTCGCCAAAAAAGGACGTTGGTTTGATGGCCTTTTATATACTTTTCGACATCGAATGAACTGTCGTGTTGATTTTACATATTCGTGACGGTAAAATTCGATAGCTAAAGAGAACGTTTGTAACTGTTTTTGCAGGATCATATGTCACCATCTTTTCGATTATTCCCGACTTCTTCCCTAGTCGGATAAGATTCTTTTATTCATCCATATTGAATAGTATACATGTATATTATACATGTTTATTCATTATGCATTCATCGTTTATTGCTCATTAGTTTATGGTTCAATGTTTAATCTTATATACGATTTCACTTTTTTAAGCACCTTGTTCTACCTTTTATTTTATAATAATTTGTACGATATTAAGTGTTATCATTCACATCAATAATACTACCAATGTGGAATGTATGCTTGCTCAATTGAAACGGTTTTTATTGCTGCTCATCTAAAAATGTATATATATGCAAAAAGACGTCTCATAAACAACGAGTTGATAAACTACAAATGTAGAAGACATTCATTATTATCAGAATAGCACCAAGACCAACCGGGATCGCGATTCTATGATCCTTCCAGTGACCATTTGAGTGGATCCTAGGTCACTTGAATCAGCATGTTAGAAACAAATTATGGATCATAGGGGGGTCCATGACACCTTCAATAGATAACTTCGATATGAAGACCGCGCTAATTTATTGAAGTGTTTATTAGAAGGGTATTCATATTATTGGGTAGAATCTTTTGTAAATAACAAATAACAACAATAATCAAACACTGTCGCTTTTCAAGAAATGGTCCATTACGAATGTTTGCCATTTTCCTGGAACATTTCATGTGGATCGAAAGAGGGTGTCTGTCACAAATAACAAAATTGATTTGTCACAGTGTTGTTATAATTGAATGCTTAGCTTTTAAAATCAAAATGAGATAAAGCGTTGATCCTGAATAAAAAAAATAGGTACATTGCTCAAATATTAATCCGATGATATTTAATACACTTTAGAAAAAAATAGAAAGTATATATTGTGGACTATGTTTGGGACTCAACACTGGACACACAATAATTGCTCAAATATAGAGCCCAAGGCATCATTGCAATGCTAACTGTGGATCAGTGAAGAGGCTGTGGTACCGTTAAGGTTTTGGATGAGTTTGGAGTTGTCTATGATAAATGTAAAGCCGCACGATATAAGTCATAATTATTCATGATAAGGTTATGGATATATACCGTTCGGTAAATGCTCTAAGTCATATATTACATAAATGTATTAATAAAAATATATAATAAATAACATTGAATCAATGAAAATGTAGACAACTTCTGGCTATTGATTTGCAATCTCATAATACTGAATTTCAAAATTTACATGGATATACGAGAAATTGAAAGATGAAATAAATAAGCATATCATTTAATTGATTTTTTATCATTCTTTTCTCACACAGCATTGGATTAACATGTAATTCATTTTAAAGAACAGAGGATATAAAGTGAATAGTGACTCTAAGTAAATCAACGATGTGTGATTATTTATCAATATTGTTTAAATGAAAACATATTTAGTTTGTGTTGAAACGGATAACTAACCAGCCAAACTTGCATGAAGCTGAAACGAGAAATGCAATCCTATTAGATTAATATTAGTATTTCAAAACACTCGTGCATTTAAGAAACGGTTGGCGTATCGGATAATCTTGTAGATCTCTAAACGTATAGGTTCATAACCATCACTCAGCTTAAACACCCTTTTCAGCCATCATAAAGCAACGACACAAATGAAGTTCGTGGATAATCGGATAACCTAACAGTTATTTCAACCATTCACGAGGTTGGAAATCATCGATCATCAAAAACACCCTTCTTAGCAACGACCAACACTAGCAACCGATCATGTTGATGGTACGTCCCTCCGTGAGTGGCTCAGCCAGCATGGGAGGCTCATCCCAAAAGCGCAAGAGTTCCTCGCGACCAAGTATGAGCGTTTCGCGTCATGCATCACAAGCGAACGCAAACGCAGGAAACGTTGGCACGGCGAATAAGTCAACGTCACAGAATAATCTCCTGGAACAGGTAGCTATTTAAAATATTGAGTTTCAACCCGCCACTTGGTCATAGTTCCAGCGAAGGATCAAGAAAATTTAGAACTTAGGGGCGAACCGTGGGTGGGGTGCGAGGGGTAGGAGTTTGGCGCGGATATTTTTTTCATATAATATATAAGAGTTCCGGACGTCCAACTTTGGGCGCCTCACGTCATGAGTCGCGAGCGAATGCAAATCGAGGGGTCGTTGGAAAGGGAGGAGCTTGGGTGTGTTGTACGTGTGTTCGGAGCCGTGGGAGGAGAAGCAGCGAACACGGGAGGGGGTGCTGGATGGTTTCCGATGATTTTGTTGTATTACATATAAAGGTAGGGGGAAAGGAAGGCACCTTCGAATCGGGTCATCCTATATATACATTGTAGCATTTGTCCACCCATTAAATGTTGAATATATTCGAACGATATGTGGATGAGGAGAAACTTTATAAATGGCGACAAAACTCCGTCCATTTATGTCATCAGACCATCTTGCACATGTAGCATTCTGACCGCCCATGGCCCAATTTTATTAGCAGCTTCTTTTGAAAAAGCGGGACAGATGAAATTGGTCTTGGCATCTTGCTTGCTGAGTGGATCTTAGTCACAAGATAACAAGAAAGGTTGAGTCCTTTTGACAATCCCAATTGTTAGTCAGTGTTAAAAATATGTTTAAGCTGTCATGCGAGGAAATTCCAATATTTTCCCTACATGAAAAATGCATACATCTGTAGTTATCATAATGAAGCAATTATCAAACCTGTCGAATGCGGGATTTTTCCAATATGCCCTCCGCATGAAAAATGCAAACATCAACTCCTAACATATCACAACAAAGCGTTCAATTAAAACCTGCTTATATCCAAATTGTTCAATGCTGCGACCAAGACGATCATTTTGAGCAGGCTACAATGTATATATCACCTAGCTAAATGAGAAGGTTCAAAACGTTACCAATGGCTACTGGATCATTTGAAACTAGGTGGAATATGTTTCCTTTATTATCCTCTTCGCCTTACAATAGGTTTAAAGTTAGAAAAAAAACGTTCGAAAAAGATATAAAAGAATTTGATAAAATTATTTATATCACGAAAACGTTGACCTATATATTATACTAGAGCACTACGTAATGTTGTTATGAGTAATTGCACCTATTTATTAGGCAAAATCTGTTCAATGGCCCAACTGAAATCCTCCCAAAAAATGAACCCTGATTTCAGCCAGTAAATGAAGAGGTCCGTGTACGTGTATTTCGGCACTTACTAATAATTGTACCGTTTGTATAGAAATATCAATCGGGTCACATGATTTCATGACATCCATGAGCAAAATCGAAATTCAAATCAATCATAATAAGGAATATATCTGCGAAAAAAATCTTAAAGGGATTTGAGATAGGATATATCATTTGTTCTATGTTTGTAGTCGAGTTTTCAATCCAACAAAACCAACTTGTACTTTTATGTACGAACCGCTTTCTTATTCTGCTTAAATGTTCCAAAATCCAAATAGGAGCCGTCCCCCCTGAATCCATGCCAGCAACTACCCCGTCGCATCGCATCACCAAAATCGCAATGCATTCCATCCCATCGGGTTTATGGTTTAATAGGTTAATAGCACTCGATGGAAAATCGTGCCCTTAAGCTGGAACATATTTGACCTTGTCGCAGGAAAATGGGCATTTTAAGAGATTGGAAAAGCGCGATTGCGTAAAAGTAAAAAAAAAAAGTTTCATATAAAATTGGAATTCCGTGGCGGAGCCAAAAAGGATTGAAACGGGGATACTAATGAATAACTTATAATGCTGAACGGGGCGATATTTATTTATATCATATGAGAGAGAACGGGGACGTCGTGTTTTTTTAAACATAAATATCGCTGGATTTATTAAATTCGGTCAACTATAGACTAAACAATATAACTTATATTATCGCCTGGCCAGCACTTGGGTTTCCAAGAGATTGTTCCTAAGCTTATACACAATCCATTTATTATAGTATGCGATGTCAATTTAATACAGGCCCATCGTAGGAAAATAACTCAATCAAGTCCATATTAAACAGGACATGCGATTTGTGACATTGCCCATTTTTGCTCCTGAAAAGGGGATTAATCAGCATAGCATTTGATACAAGTGGTATCTAGGGAAGCTAATAATTGTGTCACTCTTCATCTCGAAATCTCTGCAACCAACATTAGTGTCTCTTCATGGAGGGCGAGCAACACAATCCATATTTCTATGGATTTACATGAACAACCAATAAGAGACATTGTATGAAAGGTTGACAAGCTATAATGATTATGAATTAAACCATTACAAAACTGACAATTGAAATTTTATTCGCTCGGTTGATATTCATAAAAATGTCTCCTTAAAATGCTGAAAAAATATCTCCAAAAGTAAGAAATTGCTAAATCCATGAATCCACGTCCCTACAGGTATATCACCATTTTTTAGTTTGCGAAATTCGCAAATGTAATATTCTATCAGATCAAATCTAATATCCGTCTTAATGAACATTTGAAGAGGAAGGAGTAAAACAAATCATAGTAAATATCCACTTTAAGGGTGCGGTTCAATTAATAAAGAACGTAATTTTTTTTTGGAGAATTCTAACCTGCCTTTTTATAGGAATTGTCATGTTTTCTAAAGCAGTGTTAGCATTTTAACATAAAAACTGCTTCCTTTTGATTGAATGTAACGTTACAACGATTTCCTTAGAATTCTAAGGATTACACATCCTGCGTATAATCGAATAACGTTTATAATCCAGTTTTATAATTGTTGCTCTAGGGGTAATTTCCTCATTTCAATGTATTGGAAAATTAAGTGCATCTCTATCGGAAAAACGAAGGAGTATAAAACGAATTAATGTGCAGTAATGCTAATTATTCAATTGTATTTATTAAATCTAGCATTAGACGGAATACGTTTTCATGCCCCCTGATTCTAGTTTTATTCGACATATTAATGACTATGCTTCCTACTCAAATACCAACAGATTGTAATTATTTGACCAGATTCACATAAACATAACTTATATATTCATAACAGCACGAATGCAAAAATAAAATTATAACGGCCCATGTACACGTACATGTACCTATGAATCTGAAACTAATTAGGTTATCTGGTAAAGAATGATATCATATCGTTGAACATTTAAAAAAAAAACTATTTTTTTGTTGGACATTTGAAGTGATTTTATTCAGGATAGAATGATATGAATGCAACCTATTAAACGCAATCAACACTTTTAAAACGTGGATTTTAATGCGAATTAAACTCATGATTACCTGCTCCCGCATATCACAAAAGGAACAATAATCAACTATGTCTGAAGCACATGAATGTGTATGCCTCTATGAAATCGGGATAATACAAGACAGTTTTGACCTCCTACGACCTAATACGATCCTCACATTGTGACATTATATGAGTGAAGAAATCTTCATAAAGTATTTCGATTTGATGCCTGTTAGATGTTGTATTCACGGGATATATAGGTAACACATAGCAACACATTCCGACTGCGATATATAACTCTCTCCGGTACATAATATAATAAAACAAATATTATAAAAGACCGAATTGTTACAATACTGAAGTAACACAACTCCTAAACAATGCTGATGGTACGCGGTACATTCGCTGACCCACCCGGCAGCCGTCCCGCTTCAATAAAACGAAAACCCTCAACCAGGTCGACTAAGAAGAACAGTTCTGCAGGACGGGGTAGCGGATCTGGACCGGTGCCACCTTTCCTGTGCCAGGGTAGTGGGTACAACAGAGGCGGAGCTAATATCCAGCGTTCAATGTCCTCGCATACTCTTCTTGATACGGTGAGATTATAGAATGAGACAAAAAGGTCTGTGTACTGTTTTAGAAAATATAACGAAATATGTCATTCAATTAGAGGCCGACCGATTGTTTATGGCAATTAGTTTAAATCGGAACGACGACACAACGATATCTAAGTTATCTATTAATACATGTATGTATGTTCGCACTCACAAACTAAAAAGAGTCATTGCTTTGCATTTTGTATAAACTTATTCATCATTATATTTCTTGAGGAAAAATTCTCAGCTGCGTTAAACGAGGTTCTCTACTCACAAAAGCGGAAAAACAATGTTTCAACAAAAAGAAGATAGTGCCCTTGCCCGCTAAACTAAATTTAGCGTAACAATGTTAATATGTCACATTGATAATGAAAAATTCGAATATTATATCAAATTGTATAAAAAGTGTCGTTAATTTGCTAATGCACAATGTTCAAGCATCTTGTCGCGTTCCTAAAATAAAAAGTGTTTCAAATTCGTTTTGTATTTTGAAATATCACATTGTGTTTTCATATTAAATAGTCGTTTTAAAATACACGATATAAACTTGTAGAAAAGGTGTATCCGAATAGACAAAAGCCAGATATTAGAGAACGAAAAATATTAAGCCGCTGTACATTTGTCATTCATCTATGATCGGTGGCACAGATTGATTGCAGTCCAGGCGGGATGCGGCGAGGCGTGTGACCTTAGTGTTGGCCAAACATTGGGTTCCGTGCACAAGGTCTCAGTTAGATCCGAGCAAAAATAACTCGTTTATTAAGAACAAAATTGGTTGCATTGCGTTTTTTGTCCTGCCAATCTTGTTCTAAAATGTAAACCAATTCAACTGATGAAACAGGTCGCGTGATGAAAGCTGTTTTTATTTTGGCTTACATGTAAACGCGGCCTAACGTCTGGAGTAAGTTCTAAGTGAATTTTTGTGTTGTGGAAAATAGACTACAAACAAAACATTAATGGAATATGAGATATCAAATACTTATAGAATTTTTTCACAGAAATGATGCTTAAGTTTGAGAAAATCATCCAGTCATGATAGATTATTGATCATTGGTCATGTGAACTGCGGTTTTCGTTTGCTCGAATGCTACCGCGGTGGAACGGTACAAAGTAGATATTTAGTAGTTTGTAAAATCTTCTACAGTTATTTTATAAATAGCTAGAGAAAATACTTATCCGATGTTCTCACAAATATGTGGTATATGTCTGAAAAAAAGCTCCATTTTGTCATATGGTTTAGTTGAGAGCCATGTGACCATATGCACCCCTTCGTTAATAACGTATCTATATTGAGTTAGTACCGAAATGCACGGAACCCGTCAAATGATGGTATGGCAGCAACAAGCATTAATCACGGGCGATAAATGGAGATATGTCTAGGAGAAGTTATGTGCCATTGCACTGCCATTGCCTTCTTATTCTGATGAGTGCGTTTGTTTGCTTGATGAATGGGTGGATGAGTGTATCATGTTGCACCTTCCGATATATCAGGGATATATGGGCTGCATGGATGAGCTGCGGATATATGTGCTGCGTTCATCCATTTAGAATAATAGATAAAATGCAAATTAGGTCGCGTTTACATAAATCGCAAACTGAGATTTCGCCGGGGTGATTTTCACTTTTCATCTGTGTTTTGAAAATCGCAAGGATCGCATATTTTTTCGTTCCTTGCGACTTAATTCACAAAAATGTAGTAAAAATCTCGACTCCAAATTATAAACTGGAGATTCATGTACATGTAACTTTGGCCTTAGGCGCTTCATACTTTAAGCCACTTTTGTATTAAATATGAAATTCCTTCTGTATACGCATAACACGAAAATATTGTGCGCTTTGTTTTCGGGTGAATTCAGAATACAGTTAACTATAGCGAATAAATGATACAATAATAATACTTCATGTTTTCAGGAAAATACCGTAAAATATTTTCCCCGAGGGAGACCGTCCGGGAGGGACCGAAGGCGAAGCCTGAAGTCCCTCCCGGGCGGTTTCTTGACTTAAAGCGTCGAACGACATGCCACCCGGGAGGGTAACGTTAGGAATAAAAATTACGCAATAGATGCGCTTACGTATGAAAATTTGCATTGTGACGTTATTATTGCGTCATCGTAAAAATATGGCAAGTGGAAAGCCCTGTGACGCGTCTTACGTTTTCTTTATAAAAACAACATCGAGCATGAAATAATGCTTGAGACCCTTAGTAAAACGCATTGCATTCATTCGTTTGAATCCTCATAGTTGGCAATGCAATTCCAACCACGAAACACCAATGATATGAGCGTTTTGTCTATAAGAAAACTTCACCGAAAAACACATCCCAGCCAATAAATAGAGCAGATAACTCTGTTTGACAGGGTGACACCTGGTCTGAGCGCAGGGAGCAATAAAGCTGGGGAAAATAATAAATAAAGCTGGGCCATGGGCAGGAGTATCCAGCAAACGGATTTTAGAAGGATTTTTAATAAGACTCAAATTGGTGCGAAATTGTTTCGTATGCTGCATAAAGCGATGTTATGTTATTCTTGAAAGTAAACATTTTATTATCAAATAATAAAATGTTTACTTTAAAGAATAACAATTTTTTATCAGCACGGAAACCCAATAATCGCGGCCAGAAAAACGTCGCAAGCAAACACTCTACAATTTGGATTGCCCCTTTGATAGTTTATAATTGCTAGTGAATAGGTATATTATTTTACCTCTAATTTGTTCCATAAGCTTCCAAAGCAAGAATTCATAGTATTGACTTTATTATTTCGATATTTGTTTTGCTGTCAGTAAGACCTTTTTTTTCTATTAGAATATATATTTCAGAATACACCATTTAGAATACACCATTGGGTACTCCTGCATTGGCACCAAAGGGCTCAAAACGCCTATCAATTTGCGTCTCAGTAGCTCCTTGTCCTGTATTTTAATCCTGCTTAAGATATTAAGTTCCATCCGTTGTAAAGACAAATTCAACGGGAAACGAATTGATGCAATATGACAAAATAGCAATGTTTTCTATTTCATTCTTAAACAAAAAAAAGAGCCCCACTATAAAATAAACCAAGCTTCAATTACTAACATGTATTGATTTGTATTGGAAATTCAAAATAAATTAAATAAAAGTGGGTTTTAAAAATAAGCAATGTTGGTTATTGACTCATCTTTGATGATATATGTTCAAATAAAAAACAAATTTATAATTATGCAAGGAAAATAGAAAAATAGATAGAATGTCACTCTTGATTTAGTCACTAAAATTTAGTGCTGAATATATCGTGGTTATCCTAACCGTGATATGTTATCTATATCACATACAGTGTACATACAATGTATATCGCCAAATATTAAATCAATATTTCTATTAGCTAGTGAATATTACGGTTATGAATTGGACTAAAGTTAAGGTAATAACCGAAATATTACAAACACAAATATATTTCCAGATGTACATTGTATACACAATATATAAACTCCGACACCTGCAATATACTACTATTGGTCCTCTCAAAGCCCACTTGCAATGGTTCCAAGAACGAGAAACCACGAGATATGTGATATCCCCTCGGTACTAGCTAGTGGATCTCTGAGAAGAAGGATCCCCTGGAGCGCAGAGTTATCTCCTGAGTCTAAATATTTACAAGCCGACGCTCATAGTCTCACATCATAACCTATGTTTTGATGTGTAGAGCAAGGACTCAATGAGTATGATATACAATAATACGTCAGAAAACGTACACAAACATATTTCTGTCTTAACATCTAACATGATATAAATAAGTGCAAGGAAAAGGACGAGATGCTACAATCAAGATTCGAACGGTATAGCGAGATTGCCGCCGAATTATAATGACATTTAAGTCGTTCATTTTAAATGATGTTTCATCAGCTTCGAAACGTTTTTTTTTTTCATCTTTTCAATAATAAAACGATACAGCAAGTGAAATTTACCAAGGTAGAAATTAAAAAAAAAACCTGGATAGGGGTTTATCAAGACGAAGACCCATAAAATATTAGATCGGAGGCGAAATCGGTATAAATCTTATCAGGGACAACGGGGCGCGCCAACACATTTTTGTATCAAATGTTGGAGATAACGTTTGGGGAACCAATATAAATGTAGATATAACATAGAAAAGCTAACGAATCCAGGGCCACGCCTGTTCACTGTGTCCGATCGGATTCAAGCGATCGCTCTCAGAAATTGAGGGGCGCGTGGCTTCTTGACAAATGTTCCCTGTTGCCACAGTTGCTTCCGCATCAACTGCCAATCACTCTGTCAATCAAATATTAATACAGCCATGTAACAATAAAGGCAAGTATCAATGATGTTGCATCAATATAGTAGTAAGCGCCTCGATATAGAAACTGTGTATTTTAATTCAAATTCATAACATTGATGATTCATGGTTGATGCACTTAGACGGGGAATATCGACCAAGTTTTACCACTTTTGATATCGTCCGACAGTGCAGCCCATGACAATTTCAAAAAATGTATTAATTAAATTCAAGTGATAAAATAAGTAAAAATTTCGGAATCCTAGCAAAATGTATAATGACCATTGCGATAGCAAAGGTATTGTCCGCATCATTTGAGGTAAAGCATTACGATTCCCTTAACTCATGTTGTAATCTTTTTTGTAAGGATCCTTCTGGTGATTCGGGCTCTATACGAGTGACCATTTTACCATATGGACCAATTTTATTAGGACCGATGAAAGATGAAATGGAATATATTGATTGGTTATAATAATAATATTCTAGCAATTGGGCGTGATTACATATGTACAATAACACTTTGATTTAGCAGCAAATGTGCCTTTTGTCAGAGGCTCTATCACCACAAGAGCACAAGCTATACTAGTTGAGTTATCATTATTCTGAGTATTCTGAGATGTAATGATTAATGCCTTTTACCTTAATTTTAGATTGTTACCCTTTGGACTCCATGCATATGAAGACTGATTAAACAAATTTACAAAATCAAAAGACTATTAATAGGGAAAAATGAAATTAAAAAAAAAATGCGGATGTTCATGGGTGCAGATATCTTAATTTATTTCTTATATCCATCCGCGATGCTTGTACCCTAAACATTTCCCAGAAATCGCCGTAAGATGCATATTTTTCACAACACTGCACTCATTTAAGTATTATCATAATGGATTCGAGATGTAGTCATGTGAGGGAGACTATGAAAGAGCTCATTTATTCGAGAAGCATCTTCTATTAGTGGTTTATTTTACTCAATACCTGAACGAGCGCATGTTTTAGCATGAGCACATATCATATCATGTATCATACCGAAACTATTCGTATCCGATGTTGATATTGATTAAGGCTAGCTGGTTTTTGTCCTTTTTTTAAATTTAAGATAACATGTTGAAAAACCAGTTGTTTTTCAAGTTTTAACTAAATACTTTAATTAATCAATATGGCCTCACTTTTGTCGCATTTAATTTACGATTCGCTCTGATAATGTGAATCAACCAATAGTCGAAAAGAACCTCTGATCGTGTTATCTCATATTTCATATTGATAAAGCAGCATTTAAGAAATAAACGGTTGATAAAAGCCACTATCTATATTATTGGACCTTATACTAGGGGTGGATCCAGAATATTTTGGAATAAGGGACGCCCAATTGGAGGCTAGTCAGGACGCAAACGTATTGTTTTTACATTATATAAGTGCGAACTGGATTGGGCGCGCCGCGCTTTTACTTATGCAGATCCGCGCCTGAATTCAACCATAGACCAATGCAATGCTATGTACTTGAATTTGGTTGGTTACCCCCTAAGGGTTAATTTTCGCCACTGCTGAAGTAGAACATGGGATTCAATTATTGAGTGACTCGCGGGGCAAACCTGTCCCATTCCACATGTCTGCTCTGGTGGTACAGACCACCAGAGCCTTTTTAATAGGAATTCGTTATAAATAAAAAGAGCACCTTCCAAATTTTGAGTTTATGAAGATATGATTCAAATTTCATATTCATATTATTAGAAATAGCTTTTAACCTACAATACTATAAATTTACTGCAAGTAACGAATATGACATTTAAAATATGTGGGTATTTTCTCGATTTATATTTCCTTAAACAAAGTAATCATATTATTTCGTCTTTGCATAGATACATCATTATAGAGTATAAGTATAAAAACGTGATATGATTATACTGTGTCATTTATCATATTTATCCGAATTTCGTAAAATGATCATATTCTAATGAAAATTAGGTAATGGAGCGGAACTGAATAATACAAAGACCACAAAGACCACTCTATCTCTTTGGTTTATTAGATAGAGGATGTGCGGGATTTCGAAAGCCACACATGTACATTTGCAGAAGTGCCTGTCTACCTTGAGTACTCATCAAATCGCTGAAACCATGATTTTAGACAAATATTATTTCGTTTGGTTTTGTTGTTTTTCGATTGTTTGTGATTTTTTATTAAAGTACCATAAAATAAAGATGATAGAATTCTAACATATTCTCTTCTTTATTTGTCTGCTTCCCATTCCATTTGATAAATAGCCAAATCCCATTCGTTATTGGCTCACCATGCCCGTTGAATAATTAATAGCATTGGAGCAAATCTTCAGCGATATCACCAATAAGTTTCTTTACCGTGCCAAGAAAGGTGTGATCAAGGGAGTATTTGATGCAGTCTCGATAATATGATTATATCGTGTGATTATATTATATTAAGCTAATTAATCATATTGATATCAGACGCAAACAATATATCACCTGATTATATATTATGCTCATTATCATGCTCATTTTGCCTTGCCGCACGGGAAGCTTCTTCGAGTTATTTTTCCCATAACAAAGTGCATTTCTAGTGTAATACTAGAAACACACTTAATACTACTAATACATCAAAATTATTATCAATATTTTGGAATTCCCTTCAAGGAATACGATGAACAACACGGGTCATTACAAGAAAAATAATAAAACGCTTCCCTGTGTTGCCAGCCCCAAGGCATATTTTATGCAGTTTGTATCAAAGTTGATGAGATTCTATTACGTCATGCTCATTAATCGTTTTCACAAAGAATCCATAAACTATGACCATTGCTGAGTAAATTGTCATTTTCATCCCTGCCATTTTAGCCACAAACTTATGATTGGATGAATTACGCAGATTACGCAAACATAAAATTTAGAATGTTTCGAATACTGCCAAATACTGTAAGATTACCTGTATTAAGAATGCAAGTACCATAAGAATTCCATGATAATGTTGTACATGTCTATCTTAAATATAGGAATGTGACATACAGAAATGTTACATCTGAGAACACGAGTATGCGAGTATAATCCTAGTTGATAGGCTTCTACAGTGGATCATGTTATTCCCCTTTGAAAAAAGTCAAAAGCCTTTAGGAGAAGCACTGTTGACGCTTCAACTTACATTAGCTTGTTTGGAATGTCAAGCAATTTGCTCAAAAGCTGAATAATCCATGATGTGAAATAAAGGACATTCTGTCACAGTACCATCACAAAATCACATTGTTTAGAGCAAATATGTTTTTAGGAATTTCACATAATTTGCAAAATAAAATCACAACAATGTTAGTAAAATATAAACACGGCAAGACCTCTAAAGGCGATTCTTTTTTTATTATTTTGGGCGAAATAAATGTATATTAAAGGGGACACCGACGGCTAAGAAACACTTTGACGCCCTATATTTCTCAAACGGCAAATGCAATGCAAAATATTTCAAGCATTGCAAATTTCTATTCAAAAAACGCGGTTGATTTTTAAAATCTCGCAATTCAATGTGTTTGGATGAAAAAGATATAAAAGAAAACGTGTTTTTACATATATTTTTGGCATTTTTAAAATGAAATTATTGTGTGCATACATCGATTGACAGATATCTATTGTTTGTGAATTACGAAGTCTATTCGAGACAAAGGCTGGTGTCTATTAGTGAGTCGCACCTTGGGCTGGTAATGTTGTCTAGCGTGTCCAAAACATAAGCCCTTGTTTACATGTCAACAAGTAGAATCTATTGGCAGTCAATAAGAGCATGTGTTGAGTGTGTTTAAGGGGGGGCACAGTCTTTAACTTCGAATTGGAAGCATAATGTTCATTTCGCTTAATCTCTATAGAGTCTACCCTAAATCTGCACCACAATCAACCCAGAAATATTAGATATCAATTTGAAAAACTATAGCCATGCTTTCATTCACATATCGTGAATATTAAGATCCATTCAAAGTCCCGATCAGTATCTCCTATGCCTCTAAATGGTAATACAAATATGATATAAAAAAATACTGGAAGTATCACAAGTCTTGCCATGTGTCTTGTGAAAAAAGTAGAGTCTATAATCAACTATATAGATTGCATGAAAACTATGTGTAATTATCAAAGCACCCCTCCCCCTTCCATCGCACCCCGATTTTGCTTGAAGAATAGTCGAATGCCCAGCCAATTCAGACATAACATGTAGAGAACCACTCGAGTTTATGGGACGTCATTTCAGATGGAAATAAAATTGGGCCAAAATTAATTTTGAAAGGCATTTCACCTAAAAACATTGTCAATTTTTCAAAATTTATCTTCTCAAACAAGGAATAAATTATCACTGAATTTCGACAGTAACCAGAAAAGTATGATATAGAAATACATATTTGGGATTTTAATTTTTATCATATTTCCGTTTTTTAAATCAATATTGAGTTAGTTGCGTAAGAAAGTTATCAATGTGATTTGACTTTTGAGGATGGTATTTATGGAATATATATATTTCACAAATGTTCCAAAATATAAGGTTATCTTCTACATATCTAGGGGCCTTTGCACCAAACGAACATTTCACATAAATTTGCAGGCAGGGAGCTAGTTTCTTAGCCTTTTGTCGGGAGTTTAATGTCATTAGTCAACGGGGATTTAAAGTGTGTCTCCTCATTGTCAGAGGCAAGAAGGTCGGGCATCCTATGTCTAAAAGTGCACTGACGTCGGGAAAACTATTGGCCCAATAAGAGCGTTCTGTCGATGTTAACACATTGATTCAAATCACATCTCAATTTCCTAGTGTTGGTATAAAGGGTATATAAGAGACATCATTTTGAGTGCTTATCTTTATTTCTTATATGCCCTTTTATCAAACGCTAAACGCTAAACGTTAAACGCTAAACGCTAAACGTTAAACGCTAAACGCTAAACGTTAAACGCTAAACGTTACACGCTATATTCTGATCTTGCAAACCCTTAAACGTTAAACGCTAAACGCTAAACGTTAGAGAAATCGAGAAGTTAAGCCTGCGCGCCACTGTATGTCAATGTCATATCAATAAAACAGGAATCAAATATTCATTTGAGTTATTATTGTATCCATCATACATCCCGACAACAGAATCCCTTTGTAATCACCTCACTCGGGCCCCCTCTATATTCGTCCCAATGCCAGAAAACCAGATCTAATTACTGACATGGCTGTAATGTTGAGATGGAAAATGGTGATGTTGCGTGAATTATGTTTCAGGCTTGAATGAACTTCTAAGGCGGGTGTGATTCTTGATTTGGTAGATGTTCAACTTGTGTATAGCACTCTATGCAGCAGAATGGTTTATATAAATATCAAATGTTATGTTTTATTAAAGCAAATGCATTCCATGTTGCAACAGTCCTGGGCCAGATATGGTACAAAAGCACCTTACTGGCATGAGATTATGTGAATACAAAATTCACATGTGGTCAAATTAACGGCGAATTTACCTGTCGAACCAGTTTCGAATTTATAAAACTAGGAAGGCAGCCATATCATGAATGAATTTCAGTAAAATCTAATAACTGCACACATAGGTCATCTTCGGGACATCATCTAAAAACCATAATTATATAGGCATAACGGAATTAGTTCTCAATACCCGGTTGTATATCTCACGAACTCTGCTAAATGATGGTGATTTATTCATGATGAATTTATCTACGGCTTCTTCAAAATGCATGTGTATCACAAGCGTTCCATTTTAAGTTTTTCTTATGGCATATAGCATCTGAAATGCGCATCACAGGGACTGCATGGTTTAACGTTGGACGACAAAGAAAACTACTACACAACGGAACCTCAAGTATTAACACGTAGGAAGTGTTAACGATCTATCTTGTTTTACAACTGAAAACACTTATACACATAATGCAGTTGTCTCAACCTAACGTTTATTGCATGGTTCTATTTTGACTTTGCAATAAAGCCCTTCTGGACGGCGAAACAGCCGTTTCCATGGAAACATATAAAACGGGAGCATTTAGAAGAATAAAAGTTCCAGTCAGATATCATTAGCAAAAAAACGCAGTGTACTGTAAATGTCAAACTGTTTTTTTTATTCTATAATTTAAAAAAAAATAAATTAGAATGAATTTGATAGAATTACATAATGAAGGGGCTGGTGCTCATACTTCAATAATTCATGCCTTAACACATTTTCTGGTGATACAATTGTTGCCTTAGTTTCTTGTAACATTCACTAATGCTGAGTAAACTCAATGTTCTACACGTTTCAATGTTTTTTTCTCTATTGACTATAAACTGATATCAAACAAAATGATAAACTGTTGGGTTTGCGCCGAAAGGGAGACCAGACATCTAATTGTTGTCTTAACCCCCATATTACATCACATTCTATAGACATATATGTTGCCAGTTCCTATTTTGTTGCTTGCAATTGTAGCGGGATAGGGCGCCACATTATTATCCCCTAAAACGGCACATCAATATGGAAGAAAAGCCAAGCTAAATGAAAGTCTTTCGTTGTTCCTGTAAATAATGCATATGCTCTATGTGTCAGTGGCATATTGATAGCATCTCTTTTTTGCAGTTAAATACCCCCTATGTCTTATTTTTTCCCAAAAAAATGACTGCCTATAGTTTTGGATTCATATATCATATGGAGTTATTCCCGTATTTAAAAGAAGCAAGGGTAGTTGTAAATCATACTTTTACGGCAAACAGCTGAACAATATGATGCAAATATGAACGAAAGAAAACAGGATATAAGCTTAACCATGGCTGGATAGATTAAATAACAAATTTAAAAGAAAAAAAATCCTACAAATATAGCAAAACCTAGAATGGAATAAAATCAAAGTTGAGCACAATCAAAAAATCAATCAATGAAAAATATCAAATGTACATGAACACACATGACTGCTTCCTGTAGAGTATTCAGACTAATAATTACAGAGGGTGTATTTTGCCAAATGAAAAAAAAATGAATTGAAAAACAAAGTTCAATTGAAAACGTGATTGGAACATTAGAAACCAGTCAATGAAAAATTGTTCTTTGCACAATGCATAATGAAATGATATTTGGAACCTATTCAATCGATCCTAGAAATCTTAGAAATAAACTAAATAATAAAGAGCATGTAGTTGACTTTGAAACGGCAGTTAACTTTAGTAAGATATCTCAAAAATAGACCGAGTCTTGAAAACGCATGTAGCCTTTGAAGATACAATTGAATCTTTTGGCGATCGAGATAGAACGAACGAACGAACGATGAGTGAAGAGAACGAAGCTCTGCCAAAGGAATGGCGACAACACATGAACATCCGGGTAAGGTCATTTGACGTCACAATTAACAATGACGTTGGCGACATGCCATATTCTATTCATATAAACTGAATCATGTGCTTTTCCTCATTCAAATTTGTTCTAGACCATGTGCGTATATTTAATAGGTTTTGCTTGATTTAACGCTCATTGCCATCGCTATATGTTATTTTCTATTTTTGCCTCTAAAAATGTTGTATAAATTATTATTTTTCTCATAAATTTAAAATCGTGTTAAAGTAACTTGAAAACATAATGGTCACAGAGGAAACGTCTAAAAAATATCACTCGAGTGGTGTTCGATAGTTACGAGACATGTAATGGCCATTATCCAAGACAAACCTGATGAAGCATGAACAATAGCCCTTCGCGCGACGACACTTTCCTTCCGCTTTGCAATATATGCGATAGCGCAAGAGCAGTTGTCATGTCAAGCGCTAGCTGCATTGTACCATTCTAATAGCAATTTTACAGTGGATTTTGTTTCAAAGAGAGTTAGAATATCAAAGTTTGATTAGCTAAAAAATCGACAGGATACGCAAGAGCAATAACAGTTGTCATGTAAAGCTGCATTGCAACATTATAATTAAGAGTATGGCTAGATTGAAAGGTTTTTCTGAGTTATTTTTTATTCTGAAAGAAACCGTGTTTTGTTTTTATGAGAACGAAACCAGCTTTGGAAATGTAAAAGAAATTTGGTGTTTTTTTTTTTTAGGTTTATGGAATATATTGAAGGACATGGTTTATAAGCTAGAGAAGCTGGAACAGGCATATGGACCGCTTTTACACAAACAAAAACACTCTACAAGGGCGAATATAGGGATCTACTTGCATGAACAGATAATAAATCATTCAAATTAGTATGCGTTATATAAATGTGTGTTTCTATTTTTTTTTCGGTTGATGTTAGCGCATCTATACTTAAATTACATAGCGTCATATATTTTTATTAAAATTATATGACCGAGGTTTGAAAAAAAGTGTAATATTTTTCTTCTATACATCACGAAAAAAAATATATAAACTTAACCCCAGATTAATTTGATGCGACGCTCGCCTTGTAAATGAATTCCATTCATCGCTTTCATTACAAGTATATTAGACACAATGCAATTATATATCCAGCGTTGTTCATTTTTTGTTCCCTGTTAATGGAAAAGCATAACCGCACCACAAAAAGTAATAACCCCAGTTACCATGCCTCCGTCTCTTGTTACCCTGGTTTAATTACTCGCTGACATTTACGAAATAGGTGCAACATTGTTCCAACAAGTGTATGCGTTGATCCCAATTGGTCTCGCTTTTTGGCCGCAAAATGCATTTGGTGCGTGACGAATTGGTGCGGTATTAAGGTCCAGACTAGACTCGTCCATACCACGTAGCTTTCTGACGTGACGTCAAAAGGACGTAGAGACTCCACTAATTTGGGCACATATAAAATGTCAATGCATCCTTTGTGTCTCGACGCCGGACGAATGCCCTTCTACGTCCAACTTTGTCACTACGTTACAAAGACGGTGTTTCTATGTCCGCGACGAAAAATGGCACACGAAAAACTTTCCTATGGGACCAAATTAAAATGTTTTCTCTGCTTTCCTTGACGTCTTATCGAGATGGGTACGGCACTGCGAAAATAAGTGCCAGATAAAATTGGTTGTGAACACAAAATAACACCTCACACCTCCATTTTTAGTCGGTTTTGTCTTTAAGAGGTTTTGCCGTTGTTTGGACACTGTGTTCAACGTAGCTTTTAATAACACAATGCATAAACCTATAGTCCGGTGGGTTTATACGGCTTTGCTGCGAATAAAAAAAACTTACTACATGGTAAGGGTGGATTGCTAAAAAATGATAGTGAAATGCAAGTATGCATATAAAAAGTATCTATGAATGTTATTAAAATATTTGCGAGAGTTACATTCATCTTTAATGAAAGAATTTATGATGTACATATTTTTAAGAGGTATAATTCTCCAGAATATCAATATTAGATGATAATCGAAATAGCAGCGCCTTAGCAAGGCAAACACAAGCGGAGATGAACGACTCAGAACAAACCCATACACTCCTTGGTTGTTGCCATGACAAATGTACACAGCGCGCACTGAGGGGCGCCTTGGTGATATATGTTGCCAACGGGCGCACAGTGACGTTTACAAGGCGGCCAAGTGATCGATGGGGTGAGGAATCGGCAAGATATTTGGGGGAAAAACTCTAGAGAGAGTATATTTGTTGCACACAATAGCACACAATAGTTGCAAATAAATGACTTGACAAAAAGATTAACGTTTTGAATTCTATTCTCTAAATTAATGTATATCCTATAGGCCTAAAGAGAGCTCTATCTAATCGAACCTTTTCAGGTTTAAAAGATAATAAAATAGGGCAAGATATACGGGGAAACCTCCTCTAGAGAAAATGATTTCTAATATAAAATTGGTGCCAAAAACCATCTACTTGACAAAGCAACAATGTAAGTTTAGAAATCATATAAGACCGGGAATAGTTTAAATATTCGATTTGGGATCCATGGAAAATGAAGATCTTGTCATTCGGATCTTGAAGCATCACCCTGAATATGATGACTAAGAGACATTATGATAGACTAGATAATACTCCCCCTCCTATACCAAACCCATACCCATACCAAAACACACACACACAGTTGCATCAGGAAATGTTGAGGGCACAATGTCTTATATACAGATCCTTGCTTTACATAGTTTTAGAGAAAAATCGTAAATGGATAGCGAAGAACATGGTTCCAGAATAAGTAGATATTATGGTGGAAACGAGCGTCTTCGTACCTTTTCATTTCCTTGTTCTATTAATAGTTACAACACAATATCTCCGAGTAAGAACATCTTTTAGATAAATAAACATTATATGAATC
The DNA here is from genome assembly GCA_001703475.1 of Hydroides elegans. Classification (NCBI taxonomy): domain Eukaryota; kingdom Metazoa; phylum Annelida; class Polychaeta; order Sabellida; family Serpulidae; genus Hydroides; species Hydroides elegans. The sequence continues at coordinate 27,601 of LQRL01012016.1, read as the reverse complement.
TTCTTATATTATTAAGCTTCAATATCCCGTCCAAGGTTCGTCCATAGTACGTCACATTCGGACGTGACGTTTAGATGACCTACTTTGGTCTCGTATGAAAGTTTTCCGGACGTCCCTTTACGTCCCAGCGTCCGTAGAACGTAATTATTACATCTGATTCGGACGCGACGTAAATGCAATATCTTTTCTAAGTCCGCGACGAATAAGGACGTCCGGAAAACTTTAATTCGGGCCAAAAGTAGGGCATCGCTCAACGTCTGTGGACGTCTTGTCGAGTGGGATGACCTATATGTTTTCAAAGTATCGTATTTGCAATTATGTATGATACGCTACCGCCGGGTTTATTATGTTCCAAGAAAGGTTTGCATCCTTCCATTATGAACGTTGATGAAATAACATGATTAACGCCACGGTTACATTTAAGCCAAAAAACACGCTTTTACGCAGCCTCCTTTTTCGGATCGGTCCCTATGTTTTTAGTAAGATTAGCGTGAATAAAAACACAGTGCAACCATTTTCGATTTAAAAAACTGTTTTTGTTTTTGTTTAAATGGAACAAAGCCCAAAAGGCTGGTTTTCTAACTGCAACTTTGTTACATCTGCAATGAGTGGGTCTAGCTAAAATGTGAATTCAAAGTCAAATGTCGTTTTTCGCTCAATTGAATAGAGTTCCGCCCTAAGCCGCCTTGGTTGAGACATGATTGTGAGAAGAATCCTTTGTGTTCTTGGGTGAAGGACGGGATCTCATAGCTTTGCATTGCTGTACATTACACAATGTACATCGTATATGGATTGTGTGCTGGGGGTATGATGGATAGTTGTGATAGAATAAAAGGGTATGCGCATGAAATTGTGGAAGAATTGTACATTCTTAACAAAGATTTCATCCAGGGTTGATAACATCGTTTAGTGGTATTTAGTAATTGTGAACCAAATATAAAAGATATTTAAAAGCAAACTGCAAATATATTAAATATACAAAACTATAGAATTATATAAATGAGAAAGGCTGATTAGAAATATCATAGATGTATTTTAATGTGCATATATAGCACCATAATTGCAACACGAGGATGTATTCTTAAAATTTAATGACATATTAAACTAGTTTATAAAATACCCACAGAATGATGTCCATAAGTGACTACATAACAATATATATGCGTTAACTTGAAATCAAGCTAAATGCGTTTCGTACTGGGAAAAATTACCCAGGTTTATGTGTACGTTACCATGTCATTTCATTTTTCAGTTTGACTTTTATTGTGTTTTTAATTGTAAGCAGCAAATACATGAATTGATGAACATCTTTCCATGTGGGTACAATTTCGCTTCCTACAATACCCTGTTACCATAGAGACAACTATAACAATAGACCCCTGTCTTGACTCCCTTGTTCCTATGGGAACCATAGTTGGTTTCTTTGGCAATATAAATGGAAATTGCTGCCATTGTGTTTTGTTGCATCATTGCTCTATTTTATTAATTTAAAATCCAATAAGAGGTTATGAGATAGCGCTATCCATAGGGTCAAAGTTGAATAAGATTATTCAAAACAAAGTCATAAAACTAAAAAGCTACATAAGGACTTATTCGATAGCGCTATAAATATATATTAATAAAAACAAATGAATTTGTAAATTTAAAGGTTTTATTTGTGGCATTTCAAAACCATAAGAAATATCTGACGGTGGCTTTCCTAAATAAATTATTCATAAGATAATTAATTGAGATTATGAAATGGTAGAATGACACTTTAAGTAATGCAATAGTGCTAACATAATTTCCTTAAAACCATATATTTCCTATATTTCTTCTCCCTTATCATTTCACTTCTATGCACCATGAGGGAATTTGTTATATAAAACTATAAGATGCTAGTGTTTATACATCTGCATTTAGTCATCATCCTATCAAATTTATCCAATACTATTTATCTTGGATTTGAATTTGTAACCAATATATCTTAACATCTACAACATCTAAAACGTGGCGTGCTCTCCAATGATACGGGTTTGTCCATTTTCTTGCTGCAATGGACTTTGCTCCTCGAGGAAGGTTCAGGCAAATAATTTAATCAGGTTTGTCACTTGAGTTGATCCTACGCTCTGGGTTTTAGGTCATTTTCATTCCGTTTCATTCTCCATTGCCTGTTCAAGTTCTGAGAATGCTTTTGACGGAGAGCGCTGGCTTTTTTGTTGTTGTTGTTGTTGTAAAATGTGAGTTTTTTTAGTTTCGTTCATAAAAGACAATTGGAAGGGTCTGATTGTTTCATAGATATATGAGACATAGAACAAGTTTAATTGTATGAAATATATTGCTTGTAATCACAAGGATAATATATTTTGAAAGCACGCTCAGAATGCTTTGGCCAGAAAACGACAGTCTTTTTGTCAAATATGAGTGTTTTTGATTTGCTCATACAATGAAGACAATAAGACAATAAGCATGAGTTGATTGTTTAGAAAATAAAGGTCATTCAAATAAAATAATGGTTTTAAACATATTGTGTATAATTGTATGGAAGCACATGCACATATGGATAATTGCTCCCGTTGTTAATGACACATGTTTGAAATCATCAGTATCTGCAAAGTGATTCAATTCAATGTTTGTACTGGACCTTCAATCATTTTTCGAAAAGTAAATCATTATTTGATACATCAATCCTTCCATATACATGTAGGTTGCTATATTCTTGACTTAAACGAAGAGAGCATCTTCTCTCTTTAACGAGTTGCAGCGTGCGGAACACACTGTAACGGGATCATTATTAGTTGCATATAAACAATAGTGGGGCAATACACAAATGCAATAAATGGACAACATATGTCCGCCAGTGTGGCTTGGCGGAAAATATCGTTTCTTGAGCAGCAACTGTTAAAGGGAGATCAATGAGCATTGTAATAACCATTCATAACGAATGTACGAAAAGATGCAGGGATGGATAACATGTGTCTTACCTTCGTTTGTGAATACATTTTATAAGTGTATGCTTGAATTTAGGGTTTAAAAATTGAAAACAATCCTAGATTAAATTCTGAAAAAAAAAGATTATAATCACAAAAATGTGATATATATCTTGATGGATATATAACGTCTAAATGAGGGTCTACTATAGATATGTGATACATAAGCGTGGATTATGATATGCAGATTTAAATAATGTATGTTGCCTAGACATATATAAACATACATGTATATATATAGCAGGTTCTTTCTGGATAGATACATCGTCAATGATTATGTTCTTGATCTATGAACTATGAGCATGGACCATTTTCCATAAGAATGTTTTAAAGAAAATATGAAATGGTCATATTTACCGAATGTGCATGTTTACAATTTATTAGAGGAATACAAGGATGAGTGAATAATCGTATGTGTAAATTATTGTAAATATTTATCTAAATATGGCTTCTAATTATGTGTGAGTTTATATCGGAGATAAGAAAATATGAAATGGTTATATTTGGCGAATAATATTTCATGATAAATAGAAAGAAGGGATAAAACCTAAAACCAAGAATGAGTGACGCCGGGGAGGAACTACCAAAAGAATGGACGCAGAGCATGAACATACGGGTGAGTGGGGGCGGATCCAGATTGTTTCCAGCTCCAGATTATTAAGGGCCATTAAATAACATATCGTGCCAAACGGGGGAAGGGGTGGTGGTGGTGCAACCAATTACGGAGTGATCATGCATGTACATACATTGACCTTTGATTTACTGCTTATTTGGGATACGTGAACCTCGAGTCTGCCTTTTCGTAAGGCAAATTTGTTTGATTATCTCTTCTTAAGAGATCTCTAAGTGTAGAAAAACTATTGCAAAAACTGTTAAAGAACGAGAGGGTATATAGTTAAACTCAAACTTTAAATGCCCTTAAAATGACCATAGAAAGGGATCATAGTTAAGATATAAGTAACCAAATTGTTACAGGGTACCGATATTCTATTGTCCGATCCAATGTGGAAGTAGCATAAGACAATGAGGTCAAATAAGATTTTTATATACCCGGAATGGAGTGAATTGAAATGAGGAACGCAGAACTTACAGATTCTAAACGGAATCGAGCTTGACCCACAAGTCGCATACAGGGGATGACTATTCAGGGGCGCTAGTGCAAGTTACCCGGATGGTTGAGGAAAAAGGTATAGTGAATTCTATAGTGACGATCCATTCAAGGCAATGTTGATGCATATACAGTAGTACACATAGCTGTACATTCTAATTAATTTACTAGATTTACATAGTTAAAATTCAACTGTTGCATAATATTTATAAAATTATTGATAAATCAAATAAAACATGGCTTTCATTTCAGTCAAATATGCCAGAGTAAAATGACCTGCCGACATCATGCCCAAAAGAGCGATGAATTAGGGTTGAATTCTATCAGGATTTTTGCCCTTACTTTTCTCAGCATTCTCTAGCTATGAGACGATGCTCTAAGATTTAGGCAGCTGTTCTAAGAAAGGGCAAAGAACTGCACATCCCGATGACATTGTCTTTGCAAGTAAAGTTTCGAGATTTGTTTAGTTTGTTTGTACGCATTGCAGTATATTGACGGAACGATGGTAAAATATTTGAAGAAAAAAAATCAATGAATTCGGTTAGGGTCATATGCCCTTCCCACAGAATCCTCCAAAGAGTCATGAATTATGGTTAAAATCGGTTAGCGAGGTTTTATGCCCTAACATCTTTCTTGTTAAGCGAAGTTTAGCGAAGGCAGCTGTTCCAAGAAAGGACAAAAACTGGCCAAAGTCATCTCCAAAGACGTGGAAGTCCGTGTCTTGGCTGATGACAAGTTCTCACTTGCAGTTCTTAAATATTTGATAAGCATTGCGCTCATGTGCTGTTTGGATAACGACGCTCAACAGTTCGCTTAGAGATGCAGAGAAAATGGTTTCAAGTGAAAGAAACAATGTATCCGGGTTTCAATAAGACTATAGCGTCCTGGAAATAATGGGATTTATTTTGAGATGATTGTTGCGCGGATGGTAAAATTGCTAAGGAACACTTGTGAAGCCACGT
>LQRL01012016.1:11504-22375 GCA_001703475.1 Hydroides elegans | reverse complement strand
GGGGGGGGGGGGGGGGGGGTCTCATTTTGGACATTTTCATTTTTATTCGCCTTATTCTCGCCACCGACTCACGGACATGGATTCACGGATTAAGGACGTGCCGATGAGGCCGTTTTCCCAGTGGATTATCCATTGAATTTTCTTTCCAAACTTTACATTTTTTTTATTCAAATTTATTTCATATTCAAGTGTAAACTTGTAACTTATGTAAGTACTTTACGCAAAATAAAGTCAGTAATTCCAGCGTATTATAACGATATAGAACTGGCTTTGATCCAGTTTTTAACACTGTCCTGGAATGGCACTTTAGTTCTATGTGTGCTGTGACACACGACAACAGGAAATTATCGCGATATTCATGGCTTTTTGTAAATCCTCACCAAATTATTCCAGACAAGACTTCCATTTTCTAGCACTGGAGTGAGAAGGGCACCCCACGACACATTTTTCAAAAAGTTGTTAAAAACGCCTTAAAACAGCATTATAAGTATGAACAACAACAAAATAATGGTTTTGGAACATTCAAATTTTGCAAAAAGGCGTTCCTTTTTTCCAAGCCAGCAAGGCTGTTTTTCCTTTTCTAGCCAGCTTGGAAAAGAAAAGGAACTCTTTTTGCGAAAATTGAAATGTTGAATATAACTTAATTACCTATGATATATTGTATATAAAAGCTTATTATACAATTGCTTGCAGTTTTATCGATTTTGATATAATTTGTATCAATATTTATTACGAAAATGATTAAATTTTCAAAAAAGTTGTTCCTCAATCTGCTTAAATCTCCAAGCTAAAATGAATTTACTCAAAATTTCCAAGCCAGCTGGAATTTGGTGGGGAACACCTTTTTTTTGGGGAACAGCTCGTGAAGTGCTCTTCGAGAGTGCATACAATAATGGGAGGACTAGAAATATGTGCCTTGCGTTTAAAGAATATAAATAAATTTCATATGACTATAAACAGCACAGTAAAAATATGCGAACGAACTAAGATTATTTCAGTTTTTGAATTGAATTGTTTCATATATTCGGTTCGCTTGAATATAATTTCCCGTTAAATGAGGTAACATTTATTTCTCAACATTTTTTGTCCACAACAAATAAGCAACCGTCCATTCACATGTTCAATATTGATTTATCAATTAATTATATATTTGCATATGTTTTCCTTATCAATATTTATTATATTCGAATTTCTTTGTTTCTGTTACAGGTATGTAGAATTTTGCTGTTCCATTCTTGAGTCAATGGTTCACAAGTCTGTCCCCATCACACACTAGTAAGCGCATTTAGTACCTTGAAAAAAAATAACATAGATACAATTGGACTATAATATATAGAAACAGACACAAAGTATTAAGATTCTTAACTTCAAATGTAACTATTTACAAACAACGAGCGTTATGGACAATTTTCGAGTCCTATAAGTCAAATAGCATCTCCTATACGAAATAGCGGAAACAGCGGAAACAAACAAGGTAGGTTGAATGAGCGCATTTTCATGAACATGCATAATGTAACCATGCATAATGGCGCTCGTATTTCAGGGCCTGTTGGCGTTGTTAATAATGGAACTTCCGAGAGTATTGTTTTGTCCCATATGAGGCTGATAATCCCAGGTTTGAATGTCAGAATATATAATGATAGTGCATGGAAAACATTTAAATAACTTGCCAATGAAGTTCAAATTAACGCCGTGAAATGCCAAATTACACATTATTTTTTATCAATTTTGATGCAATCATAGAATCATCATAGAAGTACATGATCGCATCACTATATACGAGTTTCTTATTTTACTTCAATTTACTAATGTTATGCTTATTTTACTTCAATTTACTAATGTTATGAGTTTAGGAAAAGGTCCTAAAATGCATGTTAGTTCGAAATATTATCACATTGTGATATATAATATGTTTTGTCTCTTGTCATCACGTAATAAAGATGACTATATCCCCGTACAAGTGATACACTCAGACATTTTCTTAAACCTTTGTAAATAGCATAGCTCTAAGTCTTTTGTCTATCACATAAGTGATAATAAAATTCATCACTATGCTGGTTGTATGGGCTTTGTATGACAATGAACATCTATATCAAAACAGAACAGAAATATAATGATAACCGCCGATTTAAAGTAATCGGACTCCTAAAAAAAGGCAACATTCTTAAATTAGCCATAAGTTAAGTCTCGGAAATCTGAACACATGTACCCCTTGTTAACTATGCATGATAAATGTAAAGAAAGTAGAAAGTGTTCCATGCAAAAATAGCTTTTAAAACAAAATCATGTTTCACACTTTGTTTATGTGGTCGAGTTGGTAATTTTGTACTTACAAAAGACGTAGGGAATGACGCTTGGATTCAGAATGAAATACCTTGTATCAGAAAAAAATCCTTCAAACATTAAGGTTATCCATCGTATATGTGTTGAAACATATTTATTTAGCAAAAAATATGTAGGCTAACTATAGTAAGTATGTAAGTTACATTTAATTTTAAAAGCAAATATTGTACAAAACCCCTTTCCTTAAATTAAGCGTTATGAAAACTGTGCAAGAATTAGTTATTTAATCGGTATAAATGATACAAATTAAAAAGAAAGTTGGAAGGGTATAAGTTATAATTCGGTTTTTGCTTCGTTGCCTTTTAGGCAATGCTTAACACATCTAAAATAGTTTAACTGTAAATAAGGCATGAGTTGTAAGGCATAATCAACATTAAGACCAGCGGTAAAAATAATAATTAAGATGTGACATTAAGCTATTCCAAGTGTTTTGCAATAATCGTGTTCCAACCCTTTTGAACATAAAACTGTTGGATCACGCTTATAATCAATATGGATAACGAACACCTTGTCGAAGGAATGGACAATAACCATTTAGATCATGACAATAATAACCAAGGTGGATACAAATATTCTTCCGGAGGAAAACCCACATTTCGGTTGTCGCGAGAGGAAAGGGAAGCACACCTTCCATCGAGAGTGCGAAGGCTGCTTCGAATCAATAACCGAACTCGGCAAATCGAACTTCGATTCTGGCAGTTTGAGGTGGGCGTTTAACTTACCATTCGACAAGGGGAGTTCGTAAGACCTATTTCGGACTTGGCGTTGGGATGACGTTCTTATTTAGACCAATTTTATAGTTTTAAGCAAGTATTTTTACCTCCAGCCGTCAAACGTAACTACTTCTTCCGACTAAATATTAAAGCAAGAGTGTGGTTTACCAAAATAAGAAATTTGATTGCAACACCATATGTTTTGTATCTCATAGTCATATAATTAAGTCTAGCGTCAAACCTGTATCCTCTTATTAAGTTCGTTTTGCTTCATGCTAAGAAGTTTTCTTTGGAACGGGTTAACCATTAGAGTAATGACGAGACCGTTCGATGTTGTTTAGACCCCAACCCAAAAGGTTTTCCGTCTGTCCGCCATACTCTCTTTGTACAGGCCAGACCTTTTGAACGGAAGGTCATAGAGACTTGGTTATAGGCCCAAAGGTCTTGGTCCGTGGATGTGCCTTTTGACTATTTCGGTCAAGAACACCCAACCGGAAGTTGTCAAATTGGCCAAAATAGCCGAAAATAGCGGTTTTTCAAGACTCGAGCTTGTCTTGTTTAGCACATGAATGTGCGCATTTTCTACACGAACCTTTATATCATCAAACGGGTTAAACTAAAAGTACTCATTTAATACAACAGCACATGCCGAAACAAACAGCTGTAATTTGCACAAATAATTAGTTATTTTAGTTTATCAAATCACTGATTGGTTATCAAAGGGTCAATATGACGTAATTTCTTTTTGTTTTTAAATGCTCATCTTTTTAGAATAGCTTTTCCCTAGTCATCGCATACATGTATATTCGCTTATTCGCTTATTCGTTTATTGTTTTTAATATTTTTATCAACAAAGTAATGTATTGGAAATGTTAATAAATAAATTCTAGTCATATTGTATTAATTTAACTCACGGTAATATTGTAAAGCGCTTTGAGAAAGTAATCTTTTTATATCGTTTTAAAAAGCGCTATATGAATATTGCATATTATTATTATTATTATTTTTGGGAACAAATTTCAAAACAACACTTTTTGGACAGTTTTAAGCATTTGTTAAGTACCTCTAAATTAGAATGGGTACGAGGTAACATATGCATAATCCCTTATACATATGCTAGACCTCATCTATTCTCTCTAAGTCCAAAATCATGTCGTTTAAGCATACTTACTCATTTATAGCACAATCGTAGAAAAGGTAGTTTATGATGATGTATGGGCAAACATGTAAAAGGATAACTGGTCCAATTTCCCAACCATTTTTCGCTTATTTTGCTAATAGACTCATTTTCACAGTGAGGTTCTTATTCGTCTTATTATATCTGGATAATTTAAGGGAAACCGTGCCTGATTATGTTATTTATTTTTGACATTTCTAAGACAGTGTTCCAAAATTGTTTCTGTTGCTCAAAACTCCCCAAATTTACATATGAACTTTTTTGATGATTCAGTTTATAAAATTCATAAACTAAAAATGAGAACCTTAAAGGTGTTAATAGTTGTATATCAAAATAACCTTGCATGGTATAAGGCATGTTTAAAACAGTTTCTAGTAAACCAACGTTATCTTGTTTCTATGTGTGGATTACAAATAAGCTCAACTATATATTCATGCTATGAAAACAAATTTCGTATCACATATTAATTAAGCGATATATTACAGTTTTATCCCTTCTCCGCTTCACAATTTCGTAGAACATGTAAGACATATTTTGATTAATAAGCTTATTGAGTCTCGTTTTCGTATTTCGTAAATCTACAATGTGGCTAAGCGGGTTTCTTACATAAGATTATTCAACTAAAAATCGTATCTTTCTTATATGGCCGGACCATAATCCATGCTGATGAATATGTTTTAAACATTATGTACAATTTGATTCAAATTTCTTTTAAGTTGAGAGTCTAACTCAACTGATGTGTCAATTTGATGAACATATAAACCTTTTTCGATGGACATTTAAATATATAGGAAAGCGTCCAAAAACTCGGTGTGCATATATGGAGAAGTGATATGAGAAAAAAGAGGGGATTTTGGGCCTACGTCAATTTCCCGTCCTGGGTCAATTTCTAGAGTAATTTTCTCCACCTTTAAGGTGGTATCACGTACACCTATATAAAGCCAACCGTCACTCATATTCAAATTCCTTTTTGAAAATGCTATACGGATACGTACAAGATTGGAATGTGTCTATCATAAATGTACACTTGCTCTGAATACGCATCTAATATATAACCTGATTATTAAAATATACTATCCATATTGGCTCGGAAATTAAAGTATGGAACGAGTATTTAATTTGATTCATCGACTAACTTCTTCTTATGAGGTAATAATTTATGTTGTGTTTATTTTGGTATCTAGTATGTTAAGGTGCTACTTGTATTTTGAGATCTATAGATGATCAACTAAAATACGGATATAATATATAGTGCAACTCAATGAGTTAACTGATATGAAACTGAAACGGTGATTTTATTTTCTGTCGTCTGGATCGAGTAAAGACACTCGATGAAGATAGTGTTCAAATTGGTTCACATTTTTAATGTATGCTGAATGTATGCTGGATTCATAATGGACGTTCTGATGGACTCTTATAGTGAAAGGTCGACCTTTAACAAAGTTGATGCCAATGTAATGAAATAAGTAAGTTTTTTATCAGTGAGAAGTAATAATGAAAAATTAGTAGATTTACTTTCAATTATGTCTTATCCGGTCATCGACCGATTAAACAAGAAGTCTGAACTAGTAATTTTAAAATACATATAGTATAATGGAGATTTGTCTGAGAAACTCAAGCTTCCGGTTCATAAAGGGCTTGAACTTCAATGAAAAATTGTATTACACATATGTACATGTATATCAAATAGTTCATTTATTTAAATCGATCACAAAAAAAAAACGGTAAATCTATATATTTTTTCATTTATTATGTTCAGTCTTTCGATTGCTAATACGCTTTTGTGTGATACCTATCCGGTGCTAAGGTTAAGTATTCGCTTATATAATTCATTAGTGAAACAGTAGTATTTCCATGACGAGAATAATCTCTTTTGTATACAATATAATGTCATAGTATACGTTATCTGTGTATTAAATTCATTTTTTTCAATCACAAATACTAAACGTGAAACGTATTACTCATAAACCGTTCATGAAAACCATGGTCGGATTGGTACATATCCTGCGATACCCTGTGATTTCTCCAGATTAAAAGATACATTGTAAGTGCAAAGAGAGGAGAAATAATAGATGCAATATCAGGTTCTATTTCAAACACTTCGAGTAATTCGCATGGAGTGGTATGGCCATTCAGAAAAAGCAGATTGGGTTTCCTCAAACTCAAATGAAGTGATTTGGAGGCTGGAATCCAGTTTTTGATTAATCGACATTGGGTGGCACTTTATTAATGGATTTATATATGAATTTATGATGAAAGACAAGGTCAATCATTCATATTTCAGACACATGTTGAACAGTTATGCAAATGCTTCAAATTTAAACCTAAATTCTTCTGAAAATACGCTTATTACAATTAGCTGTAAGTTAATAATGATTATACAATATATCTTAATTATACAGTTTTACCGCAGTTCAACATGGACTATTTTCGAAGGCAAAGCCACACCTTAGTGGTAGAGCGCTCGCATAGTAACCCCAAGGTCTCAAGTTCGAATCCGACCCTGTCTGGTTCCTAGAGTTCCGGCGTTTGTTCTGGCACTGACTAACGGAACTATATTTGGTTCTCTTTCCAGCACAAGAATCTGAAATCTGAACATCCCTTCTTTATAGAAAAAAAATGAGTAGCCACCGCTGAGTGTTAAAAAAAAAGAAGTTTTGATTTTACTCATTCTGCAACCCATACCTACTCGAAGTCTTGGCGTTGTACAACTTTCCAACGCCACTTCTATTCGTACCTCTGCAAGGCTCTATGAGTGATAACTATTGATAAATTCTCTCTCATTCCCATTTCCACACAAGTGCATTTCTCTACTCCAACTTGTATTCCCTTTATTTGCATTTCCTTTTATTTGTGTTCCAAACCTTCTTTTTTCTGACCATTTTTTTTCTGAACATAGTAAACAATAAAGTCACAATTTTTATTTATTGAGAAGCCTCTTTGAGGGTTAATTTTTCCTGCTGTAACAATTTGCTCACTGGAATCTGTTTCTATATTGTTTTGAATTAAGTGAGTGTTTCATGTCATATACGCTTACTGAAATCACATTTTGGATTACCTTAAATTGTAAAACATTGACGTAAACTGTAAGCCATAATGTATAGTTGCTGGATCTACGCATGTACAATAACACCTGATATAAGTTATAGAATCATTTGAAATGAAATGGATTCAAATATATAGGATATGTATATGTATAGTCATTTGAAATGGAATATGCTTTAAAATGAAGCGATTTCATCGATTGCTTTCTTACAAGGCAGACAAGGCAAGCGAAAAGGTATGATGATTTTTTTTTCTATATAAAATGAAAGGGCAATCACTGAAATCATCGCATTTTAGTAGCTTCATATTGTATCCGCCAACGAAAATCTCAACTATGAAATTTGCCAACAGTGACAGATTGTTTCCATCTAAAAGCTATTCCATCTAAAAAGTATGAAGTTTCCAGTCATACAACTTTCAACTTATAAAAATGAGATTTTCTCACTTTTCCGTAGTTTCTCACTTTTCCGAAACGGAGTAGATCCGTACTGATTCGTGCAGCCAACAAAAAGAATGCTCATCAAAGACTGCTGCTGATACTCATGGCAGCTAATTAAATTTCCCATTTTATTTACCGGGGAATGAAAAGGCAGAAAAGGCAAGGTGACAATGCAGTAATTGGGCGATTCGATTTTGATTAGAGAGATTAGAGTCAGATTGCGGGAGATTGGGCGAGATTGTGAAGTATAAATTGGATGGATCTGTGCATAAAGGTGATTAGTAAATAAAACTCTTTTCGCTTTGGGATGAAAAGTCACATTACCTCTGATCCTTATCTTATGACACAATAGAAACTTTTAACGAATCATAAGCAACAGTCCAGAGAGACAACCCTACACGGGTTGGCCATATGATAAATCATTTGCAATATGTCTTGATGTGTGTTTTTTTCTTTGTCTTAATTAATACTGTGTAAATCAATAGTCCTATTTATGCACGGAACCGTTCAATTGGATCAGAGCAGCGCCACGGCTGTCTCTGTCGTGATGGAGTGTGTTTACGATAGATGATCAAGAGCGATGGCAAAGTGAGAGAGACCAATAGATATCACTTTATATATGCTCTTCTTACTTGTTTTGAAAAAAGCAAGGCTTACCAAATGATGCTCATGACAAATGATGATTCAAATGATCTTACACTCAATTTAAATACATGTAGTTCAAGAAACAATTAACGGATTGAGAGTTGCTCTGCTGATATAGATGGTGTATCATGCAGAATAATTTGATAAACGGCAAATAAGTACATATAGGGTAGACATTTCTACAACCTCTTCTGCTCGTTGCCTTGTACAATCCTGCTAATTTGGGGTAGGCATTTAATTGCAATTATTGAAAAGCTGTTCCTCTCTGGTTACGATGGTTAGTCTCAACATGCGGAAGCTGTGCAAATCGATACTATAGAAATATTACACTATATTTATATTCAAATAAAAGTTAGAAAAAAACGCATGTCATATTACTGTATCCAATAATGCATGTAATTTGAACAAGGATCTGGCAGCTTTGATGAAACGCCTCATACGAATTATGAGCTTTAATGAAAGCAAGTGGAGCAAGTAATTATTCTCAGAACTTGCCTTTAACGTCCTTCACTTTCTTTTGCATCTCAGATTTTAGAACTCGAGGGTAGCGAGTTTTTTATAGCACTAATGAGTAGTTGCACAGGTAGAAACGAATTTATAAATAAAACTTCTTATGAATTAGTACTCATGTCACACTCTAGTCTACTCTTGTTCCGCCTTTAAGCGCGAAAAATAGTTTATGTCTTTAAATTACAAAAGAGACTTATTTCGGATTTATTTGCTATGATAGAGGGTTTCTCCATACGTATACTTTTTTTCTTGTCTTATGTAAATATACATATTGTTAGAAATCAAAAAGTTCAAAACAAGACCTGTCCAAAATGCCCGAAAAGTAAAAAAACTACATTTTGTACCTTATTTGATAAGATGAATGGCATTGTTATTAAATTTTCATTTCTGAAAGATCTGCTGTGCCGTGGCTTCATTTGAAAGTCTTTCTCGTCGTCTTCATACGCAGTTCCGTTGTTGCTATTCACGGATGAAACGAGTGGGTTTTCTTCTCCTCGCTTAGAAACCCAATGACTTCCTATAAGCGCCTTCACATATAATGAGTATTTATGACAACCTCATTTTCAGCCCCCAGTCCCAGCACCTCTGCAAGGATCGTCAATAGTGCGATCGTTTCCGATCATTTTACGTCCAAACGTCGAATGAAAGTCCTCATAAGTTTCGACTGCGACTACGACGTTGTAACGACGTTCTTCGTTCGTCCGCTACAGAAAAGGACGTCAGGAAAACTGTCATTTGTCTCCAACATCGAACGACCTCGCGACGTTGCGCGACGATTTGCCAAGTGGGCCCTTTTCCGTCTCGCTTTTCACTCGAAAATGGCAGCCAATTGTCTTATAATTTTCTCATCTGTATTTAGTCGTAATTCTTTTTGGCGGCCTTTTGCGGTGTTTGCCCCGCCAATTTCGCTTAGAGGTGGAAATAGCATACGGTGGTGTAAATAAGTTCTGACAACCGCGGATATTTGCCCTCTTAAAATGTCGTGCTTGCTAAAGTATTAGGAATGGCTGCGTTCGAGAAAAAAGGGTAACGGTAAAACACGGGCGGGGCGCCATGGGCAGGGCGTTACATCTTTATAGGCAGGGCTTGGTGACCTAGAATCCAAAACCCATCGAAAACCCGTGATTTTGTTGTATACGTCTTGTCATATTTATGATCACTACTACTTTAAAACAACAACAACCTGGTAAATTAAAAGGTACATGGTTTTCACCGCAAAGTAATGTTTGTGGTTTTCGCTTATGAGGACATTGAGCTATTAGTCTGACGTTTATCATCAGCGCAATATCCGCGGATGGCAAACGTAGCTTCCAACCAAATAGTGTTTATTTTTCAAAATATGGTGGACGAATTACCTTTTTAGGGGCCGAAGTATCCAAAAGGTGCCGAAATGTGAGGGGCCGATAGAAAAGGTGCGCAATTACATTTTTCACGGGGGGGGAGTTGTTTCGTCAGGGGCCGAAGGCCAAAAAGGGTAAATAGCAGGGGCCAAAGTCGGAGGGGCCGAGAAGAAGATGCCGAAGTGCATTTACAGAGGTGGAGGTATTATCTTAATGATGGCCGAATTGTCTCTGTTACGGGCCGACATGTCGAAAAGGGGCCGAAATGGAAGAGGTCGATCGAAAAGGTGTAACAAAAAAATCATTTTAATCAGGGGAGTTATTTCGACAAGTGGCGAAGCGTTTTATAAATGGGTCCGAAGTGCCGTAAGCGGCCGAATTGACTTGGAACGATGGGAGAGACAGGGAATTATATTTTTTTGGAAATAGACGCCTTATCTAAATGAGGGACGTATGAAATAAGAGTTTCACGCAAAATATAGTATTTGCAATCGATGTTACAATTTACGAATTGATTTTCAGTAGCTAGCCGACGTAAAATCAAACATTCTATTAATACATCGTGATGACATAGTTTTTACATATTATGTTGAATTTGTTATTTTTTTCTAAATCACTCCTAAAGAATGTCTCTTAATTTGCCATACTTAACCGTTAGG